>LPNX010212842.1:6961-42174 GCA_001517045.1 Pseudotsuga menziesii
TTCTTGCTCCTTTATTATGGATTTTTCTTAACGGAGTTTAAAAAAAAAAAAACAATGACAGTTAAAAAAAAGGGGAATATACCAATTATGGGAGCGGGTGTTTCGCGAAATTATAGCTTGCCTCCCAGCGCGTCTAAGGGGAAAGATCCTAATCGAGGAGATTTTTCCAAGCATGGCTTCCATGTCGCCGGGAATAATGGCATGTCCTCTGCCATAATTCTTCGTTGAGGAGTGAAAGAGGACGGTACCCTTGGCGGGGGGGCTGGATTTGCCATTTTTTATAAACAGGTTTGTCGTATTCATGGGGGAGGGGCGAGCTCTGTTGGAGAGGCTCTGCGTTTAAGAACCGGCACAAGAAGATCCCTACGTTTTCTCTCAGGCCCCTTTTTATAAACGAAATAACCTTGCGTACGAGGGAATGGACAGCGAAGGTTATACATGAATCTAGACCCTATACCTGGAGCGTGGATGGTATGCATTTTTTCACCTTTTGCTAACTCAAGTAGATATATGTATATATGTGAATGTTAAGCTATGGCATGCATGTTTTGGGTGGCTGCGTGTAAAGTAATTTTGAGTTTTGAATCGATAGTTAACGTGAGGAGGATTATTATTCCTGCACCTTAGATTCATGGAGGCATGGGGTATTCGGTCTGTGTCCTAGAATTGGGAAAAATTGTTTAAAATCCCTACTAACCCTTTATTTATGCCTGATAATATTTAAACTCTGTGTTCCACTACCAATCCTTCTGCGACCTCGGTGGAGTAAGATCGCTTCCTTGCATGCGGAGATGCCTTCGGCATAAGGCGCATGACACCCTTCTGTGGCAGACGTTTCCTCTTTGGTGATGTTTATTTTTTCCTTGCCGGAATTTATTTTTCCCGCATACGTGCCATGGGAAAGCTAGGATTGAAGCAAGTAAACGTGGTGCTTTGCTTTGCACAACTTGCGTACCTTGACCTTAAATCCACGTATGCACACAGTTTAACATTTTTATATTTATCAAAGTACATGATTATGATTCGAGACTGAAGCATATAGATCCTGCTTTAGAATACTTTTGTGGGCTATCGCTACCAGTTAGAAACCTTTTTGTACTGACCTGCTAGCTGAAATTTTGTTAACAAATCCTGAAGGGGGGCGTAGTCAATTCTTGCTGAGTCTTTTAAATACTTATTGAAGTTAAAACTTGACCTCCATCTGCATTCTAGAATGGATGGCCATATAGGACCCGAGATAAAATATATTTAGTATGTGTTTAAAAACTCGGTTATTCTTTTGTGGGATTTGGTATAGAAGCAAGCGCAGCAGATAGTTCCCTGTTTTACCTCAGCGAATAAAATACCTGATTAATAAATCAGAGTTGACTTTGTATTCAATATTACAAATTTATAAATGAAGGAGTTTATACTTTTAAAGAAAATATATGCATATATGATGTATGATTTTTTGAGCAAAGGACTAGGGACGTTCTAGTCGTGAGATAACAAAACTCTACAATTGATTAAAGGATAAAGATCAAGTGTTAAGTTTTCTCTAAAAAGTTAAAGGGGCAAATTTAGTCAATTTTATAATTGTTTAAAGAACTAAGAAAGTAACCTGTTAAGGATCAAAAGTCGAATGACAGAGTTTACGGTTGAGGATTAACTCTTTACCTTTTCTAATTAAAAGACTATGGAAGACTAGCAAGCATATATATGTAGTGTTTTATAAACAACACTTGGAAGATTAAAGTGAAGATATTTTTGAACTACTTTAGAGGGTAATGTTAAATGAGCTGATTGTAAGGGGCTGTTGAGTTACAANAGTATTTTATAAACAACACTTGGAAGATTAAAGTGAAGATATTTTTGAACTACTTTAGAGGGTAATGTTAAATGAGCTGATTGTAAGGGGCTGTTGAGTTACAAGTGTTTCTCTGCGTAGAATTTTGAGGAAAGATGAAACCGGCCATGAATGAGCCGTGATTTTGTAAACACTCTATTTTTGATAAAGAAATAAAAGAACAAATAGGTTGGTGGATGTAGCCTCGTGGACGAGGTGAACCACGTGAATATGGTTGTCTCATTTTTGTATCAGCATGTTGTGACTGTTTATTTTCTTTTTATGATGATGCTCTTATGAATGCAGTATAAATGTTTTTAATTGTTGAAAGGAATTCTAAACTTTTTATCATGCAGGCTTGTTTGAATGGTTTGTAGCATTATGGTATCAGGGGTACTTTACAACCGTCCTCGGTGTTTCTTGCTTCTTCGACAAAACTTTTATTCTTCTCTGGAGTCATCTTGTCTTGCTTCGCCTGGCTCGGATCTATTTGATTTTATTTTCTGATCTTTGTAGGTTTGTAGGACCTGCATTTTTTCTGTAACATAAAATCAGGTCTACCCAAATTTTTTTCATAGGTAAGAGTCAATTCATCATGAAACATAATTAGCAGGTCATTTGCAGCATCATAACTACCATCCAGTCCTTTCCAATAATCCACGTCCAAATTACAATTCAACTTAAACAAAAGTCATAGATTCTCTTGCAATCTTCAATTTTTCTAATGTTCAAGGGTGTCATATTACCCAATTATTTTCCATAATGCAATTTATACATTAACAAAAACATGACTACAAGCATTGAAATCCCATTATATCAATAATGTCAATCAATCAGCATATTACCTCATCGGTGCTTGTTTACCTGCAATGCACATAACTTTTTCCGCATTGTTCATTTCTTGGATGTCCTCGATCCCAGCACATCAAGTGCCAACAGTGCTTCAAGTACCAATCCAAGTCACCCAACACAGGGACGATACCAACCCTTCGTGTATCTCGTCTGTGCTATTCAGGGTGCTTGTCATTATTCTTCATTCAAGCCACCCAACAAAATGACGATACCCTGTACCCCTCCTAGAGGTATCTCCTTTAGGGTGCTTCACCAAGCTGAGGCACTCCATTCTCGCACACCTCCACAGCGCCTAGAGGTTATTCTCTTCACAGAGTTCCCCAACTCATGTGGCAGTCCTCTAATGTGTGCGGAACGAGTCTTAACCACATGTCTTACATCTGGGCGTCCCCAGAATGCATAATGGTCCCTCGCTGGCCCGGGGCAAAACAAGGTAGATTTTAACCACTACCTCCATCACCACTCCCTCTTCTGGTGATAACTTTATACACATGAGATTTAGTCCTCTTTNTGGTCCCCCGCTGGCCCGGGGCAAAACAAGGTAGATTTTAACCACTACCTCCATCACCACTCCCTCTTCTGGTGATAACTTTATACACATGAGATTTAGTCCTCTTTCATGGCCATAAATCCTCATGCCTGCAAACACTTTATAGGTGGTCAGTTTATCATATTATCAATTCAAAGAACATCAAACTTTTTGCATAAATCATGCCTTACCCCATTTCTCATTCATTGGTAAGAGCCTTTTTCAGTTCTTTCAACACCAGAATTTGATAAGTAAGCATTCCACTAAGCCACAAACCTTTTCAATTTACAACAATACAATTCACAAGGAGCCACATATAGCCTGAGCATCTGACAATGCAAATACTCATTAACTTCAATTTATTACAACAGAAAAAAAAAATTCACTTACTGTTGCCATTTTTATATATACCACATTTGAACTTTTAAAGTGCTTGTCAATGCCATAAGACAATCATCCAAAATTTGTTAGCAATTCTAAACAAAGTAAATTGCCTGCAATTAGCCCTGCCATAATAAGGTCAGAAAATCCCAATCAAAAAGACCAATTTAACAACTATCTTAGCTAAAAATGTCCNAGCAATTATAAACAAAGTAAATTGCCTGCAATTAGCCCTGCCATAATAAGGTCAGAAAATCCCAATCAAAAAGACCAATTTAACAACTATCTTAGCTAAAAATGTCCCTTCTACAATATCCAAAAAAAATAATTTCAAAACAAAAACTTGAGATAATCGTGGGTATCTCCAGATGTAAGAAAACTTCAATAGGAGAGTTGTCTTCATGAAGTTGGTGTCTGGTAATACTATCAGCCATTTCCATCATAATGATTGGCATGCTTAGCTATTCACAGAGCTATACCAAGCCATAAATGCCATAAACCGCTCAAACCAAATTTCACCAAAGGCTATATTTTCAAATAAAACATACAGTATTGCTCCTTGAATAATTAGACATTTTCCTATTAACTACTGCCACAACTTTAAACCAAACATATAACCCCTTCCATCAAACATTAATTTCTACATACTAATACCATAATTCGGGACACCCTTTATTTTCCTTTCCTCCCATATTTCCAGGAGGAAGTCATTTAGTCTTATAACCGAATTACGAATATTATAAACCACCAATGAGCTCAGGGCTCAACACAATGACACAAACCAATTAGGAGTCCTATAAACCACCTCGAGTGGTCAATTTTAGGGGGTGAAATCCTTCAAGTTAGAAACGCCAACAGATGATGAACCTTCCGATCCTTAACAAAACATTTTGATCTGATTAGAAATGACTTACCATAGTATTAACAAACACATATCATTTAGCTAACAATAGCTTAACATTTACTCCAACAAGTGATCTTAACATTGAGAAAACTATTCTGCTCCAAATCCACATAGCATATAAAACAAAACACGCAAACATTTTTCACTAACTAAATGGAGGCTATTCACCTCGAGATCCACAACACATTTAATTAAAATAAAAGGTGCATACCCTTTATAACTAACTAAAATCAAAAGGATTTACAAAAAATCAACCAGCAGAGAAAGGATCTAGCATACCTCACACCTATAAGAATTTATCATAACACAAGTAATAGGTCTGCCACAAAATCAATCAAAGCTGATAAGGTTCTAATCAGATATAAGAAAATAGTCAATATGTAGATACTAGATCTGCCATCACAATCGATCAACACAGAGAAGGAATTTAATATATATTAGATCTAAGAAAATATTCAAAACGCATTCATCCAGTAATCAGAATTTAGATCCATAACAAAATCAAATCGGCTTCATCCATCATTCAGGTTTTCAGATTAATCATCAAAAATCAAATTGCAGAGAATATCAAATGGAGAGCAGGAGTTACAAACTTGAGCTCTCGCTCAGCATCCACAAAAGGAGATTTCTGGATATGTAAATCCAGCATACCACAAATTATAAATCTTTTAAAACAAACGCATGAATAGAACAGTGCAGCAGGATCTATGGGGATCTCGCAGATCTGTAGTTCAAAACGCATACCAATAATGAAAACGCATACAGAGGGTTAAGGGAGTGAGCTCTGAATCCAGAGAATGGATCTGCGCTATTCCATAGACAGAGAATAACAATTCCTAAGCAATATCAATAAAAGGTCATTTCCTAGCACCGATCTAACCATTCTACAAATCACAGATATAACATTTATTTGCAGAGTTTCCCAGATCAAAACAAATATCGACAAATCTATTGGGAAACGCAAGCAGTTGAAAACGACATCGTTAATCAAATGTCATCGTGGATGCACGGTGAAATCTTTACCCAAACCACAAACGCATTGGCAGAAACCGTTAGTACGAATGCAAATCAGAACATGAGATCTAACTCGCAGGCAATGAATCAGTTAAACTTCTAGACTTTATAAGTATGATCATGATCACAATAATCTTTCAAGCAATTCACCCAAATCAATTGCAAACCTAGATCGCAGGTAATTAAAATTATTACCACAAAACGCAGTCCATAAACCCTTTCAACATTTTTACTTAAAATGCAGAGATTACAATCTTAAAAAAAAAAAAAAAAACCGTCCATAACATACACTCAAATAAAACTGAGAAAACAAAAGGATCGCGGAGCCATTTTTGCTAAAAAGGTCATTCGTTCAGAGAAGTAATTTTATCATCTCTAGATAAATAAACTCTCATTATAAATCACGCTGAAACCTTCCAATACCAACTCCGCTGGAAGACGAAATCTCTCGTGACGCTATACACAAATCACCAATGCCCTGTAAAACTACCTTTCATAGAGATAAAAACAATACTTATGAAAATGCACTTGTAAAACCCATTTTCAGATCCACAAACTGAAGCAGCATTAATACCCATACAACGACAAGTGAATTTAGCCCATTTACAGAGAGTGGTGCAACAGTTTAAACAAAAATGAATGCTATGGAATACTAACGATGATGTCTCTACGATCTGCTCAGTAAGAAGAGTCGCAGAAATCCTTGAACCCTGCCAGGTGCCTTCAACAAATCAAATGACACAAACGAATACCTCGTAGCTTCGAACGCGAGCTTAAAACACTTCACAGCCCTTTGAAACCCTATAACCTTTACCAAAACTAGTTGCTCTTCGAGCTCTCATCGCAGAGTTTTTGCCCATAAGCTGAATATATAGCTCGGCTAAATCGTGTGTATATATGTGTGTATTGAGTCCGAACTCCCTTAAATCCATTTATCAAACAAATAAAGATAAAACACTTTCTACTCCAAGATAAACACAGATCGGGTTACCTCCGACACAAGCATACATAGAGGTCACGAATCTTACCACCCAACTTTTGGATACTCCGATAGAAACCCAACAAGGAAATGTCTTTTCCAAAAAAAAAAAANCAGATCGGCTTACCTCCGACACAAGCATACATAGAGGTCACGAATCTTACCACCCAACTTTTGGATACTCCGATAGAAACCCAACAAGGAAATGTCTTTTCCAAAAAAAAAAAACTCCCTTCCACCGTCTTTCCCTGCACAACTCAATAAACATGTGTATTGGGTACACTTAAGATTCCTGGATTAGACGAATAGTGTGAACTGACTGGGTTTTCTGAGTCACAGAGAAAAATTCAGTCGTTAGTTAAAACGAAAACATGCTGGAGCGTTTTGTGCCCAATAGGCCCGAGCATTTCAACCTCGCTCTGATACCATATGTAGAATACCCCAGTTACCTTAGAGCTATATAGCATTCAAGAAGTCTGCAAAAATAAAAAAAATTAGTAATCTTTTCACCGATTGACACATTTGTATTGCAATCATAATCATCATCATCATGTAGATAAAATAAATAAACCAGCACAAGATATAATACAATGAGACAACCGAATTCACGTGGTTCACCCCAACCTTGGGGTTACGTCCACCAAATATAGTCCAGACCAAACCGTCCGGATTTTTTTATATTTTCATTAAGTATTCAACAAGGTTACAAATAGGCAGTACCAATACTGCAACCTTTCCACCTATATCTCTAATAGTGGACACTACCANCAGATTTTTTTATATTTTCATTAAGTATTCAACAAGGTTACAAATAGGCAGTACCAATACTGCAACCTTTCCACCTATATCTCTAATAGTGGACACTACCAAAATTACGAAGTGTAATGTGAGGCATGAAATATTTATTAAAAAAGGAAGTTACAAACTGCAACAACTTGTTGCCAAGATTTCCTATTGAACCTCACCGAATCCCACTTAGGGAGTATTTCTTAGGAAAATAATCCAATAAAGAATTCTATAAAGAACATTACATCTCCACATCTTTATCTTGTCAAGATGTATATCTGACAATGTACACGAGATAATATATATATATATAGACATATTTCTTATATATTTATGAAACATTAAAATCAGTATCCTTTTTTCTGTGGAGGTTTATAAGACCTTAAATATCAGCTTCTTCATTTTTCTCAAGATCTATGGGTATTATGTATAAACATTTATATATGAAGAAACCCCTCTATTATAAGAAAATTCAAACGCCCAAAGCCCAAACCAGGATGCAAAAGCACAGAACAGACATGGTTGAGATACTACCTTCCAAATTAGAAAAGGGGAGATGTAGTTAAGTATTAAATCTCAGTTGGGGTTTCTAGTTTGGTATTGGACACCAACATAAGCAGGGATTCGGCATACCAAGACAAAAACGATAGTCAAGGATAGATCGTGGCTTCTGGATTTTTCCTAAATCTGAAAACGAACCCCAACCTTCACACAGAGGCTCGCCATACCCATACTCAGCAAAATAAAACAACCCAGAAAGTAAAGAAAATAAAAAACGCAGCTACGGTATGTCTAGCTCGCAAAGAAACTTCAGGGAAAAAGACTGAAAGTGATACTACTGTGCACAGGAAATCCACCCCAAGGTGGTAATGGGAAAACAACTACAATACCCAAAAATATTGCGTCCTCCACCTAAAATATACAGGCTCGATAAGAAAAACAAAATCAATATGCAGAAGAATCGAAATCTGGACAGCGATCTCCACTTGCATGCTTTACAAAGGAGGATGGCGACTGTTTCCTAGAGGAAAACCCCCATGTTGTCAAAGACATACTATGGATCTAACTCGAAAATAAATCTTGCAAGGAAGATCGTACAGATTGGCAACTCCAGCCACATGAATTTGGAATCAGCTTCCGGAACCGCGGACCAGAACGTTGCAAAGGTTATAGCCAGACCCTAGCTAAATTCTATTCTTTTACCAGGATAACATCGCATGGTTTTTCAGAGCTGAAACATAAAAGAATCCAATCGCCTATAACCCGAGTTGCAATATCACTATTTTACTGTGATATTTTTTTCATTTGTTCAACTTTCTAAGGGATGATACTGCATACCTCAAAGCTAAGGCAATAAATCACGTCACTTCCATAGAGCCGAGATCCAGTCGTTGTATACATATTTCAGAGCAGCAGGCTGCTCCTCCTAAAACAAGTTTTCTATTCGCCCCCAAAAGAAAAACCCAGCATTAGAATATAGAGCTCGGCGATTCCCCTTCGCTCAGCATGCTTTTTCCGCTTTCTTTCCCCCTGAGCGTTTATCTTTAATCCTACTAAAAAAATAACCTAACAGCAAACGACTCTTTCCCAGAAGTGTGCCAAACTTTCCTGAAATCACGGCAGAAAATTTGCCATTTCTAAGGTAGGTCTCCGACAATCTAGCTGTCAAAAGCATTGCCTCCAGCACATGCGTCCAATCCCCTAATAGTTTTTCTGACATATTTCCATTTGATAAAAATATGTTCGTTGCACGTTTTGAGAATCTATGGTGGAGAGTACTAAATTTCCTCTCGCTTCACGTAGAAGGAAAAATATTCCTTTCATAAATGAAATTATCCTTTCATTTATAAGTTATAGGTAGATATATTATTATTATTTTCCACTCGGTAATAACCCTATGTTAAGGATTACTTCAGTTGTTAAGGTTATGAGGGGTCTTTGGTAAAATATAAGTACCCTATACTTTACTCATCAGGCCTACCAACGTAGGCTTTCCCTTATCATAATTAATACACAAGAGTATTGGTGTGCATGTATATAAACACTTATTTTTATATATGTATACACACATCTTAACTTCATAAGTTCTTCCAATATGTGCAAGCTATTAAGACATTTCTGGCATCCCTTCTTGTTATGGGAATAATTCCCACTATTTCCTACACGGGAATAGCGGCTTAATATTTTACCCGTTAAAGGATAAAATCCCCAACTACTCGACTCTACCCACTTATCATTTAATATCATAATGTTATGATATATATATATATATATATATATATATATATACGCCTTTCACAGATATTTATAATTTTATAACCATATAGTTATATGTTTAATGGTTATATCTTAGTAGGGTTTAGCATGGTAACCTTTATTCACAATTCCATCATTTTTATCATATAGTTTGATGTCCTAAGACATCTCTTTCCCTTTGTTAAAAGAGGATATTGACGATCACTCGTTCTGTTAGCGTTTAGTTAAGTTGCATTATGTCTCCTAAGTATTTTTCACTTAGACAGTTAACCAATTATAGGCCACAAGGTGTTGTCTTGGGTGGGGCCTTGGCCTTGAGCCCTCACCGAGACTAATACAATAACATGCAAAATTTACAAGATATTCCAGGGCATAGGGGAGGGATATTACACAAATTGACAGAACTGGCACCTCCTATAACTTTCCTTCTGCTCCAATTGCACATTATGAATTTTAACTGCATTATACACAAGTCAATTACAAAGCTCCAATATTTAAAAGAAATCAATCTGTGGTTCCGTTGGGAAGAGAGGCATTTGCCAATATAATTAGAACTGTTAAGTTATTAGAATAGCATAATTGGTGTTGTCGCAAGATTTTTAAAAAGGTTTCCAACAATATTAAGAGAGTTTCATCATTTGGCAATTTTATTATCTCCAAAGTTATTACTGCATTCTCAAACATCTACTCCCTTTCACAAAAAGTCGAAAAAAAATGCCGCATATACAAAGGTGGTCTTACAGACTCCACTCAAAACCATGCAACAAAATGACTTGCATTCCTTTCACTTTCTATTCCAGAAAGTTGATTAACATTATACAATGGGTCTACAATCCTAACATATCATTCATTGCTCTCATGCACACTTTGTTGGATACAATGGAATTGTAAATATGGATATTGCATGGTCATTATCTCATGTTTTACCACTACTATTGATGTTTTTGTATTTGAAATTGGGCCCGTGCTTATAAAAATTTAGAAAAAATTGTATGCATTAATCTTTCAATTTTGGCACCCTATTCCATGTATTTAGAGGATGAGTCGCGACTATAAATGTTTTTTGGCACATATTTAAACTTTAAAGAATGTCAAGGATGAAGTAGTGACTACTCACCTCGAAAATTTGGATCTGGTGAGTCATACCATAATCCCAAAGGCGCAAGGCATAGTCGCCTACTATTGGATGTCAAAGATTAGACATCAATGAAGACACACACAGAGGCAGTGCATTTTGCATGTAAAGATCTTATTTAACTATTCTGCAGTTATGGGGAACTGGAAGCAGTGGGGCAGGTAACTTAGCTGCGGACATACTGCAAAGTATGTACAGCTACAATATATATATACATGAATGCAATCCAGTTGTTTCTCAAAGATACAGCTGACATTCAAATCAAGCAATAGCAGAATCTTCAGCCTAAATACACACAAAACAACATCTAATTGTCTTTGCTCATAATAAGCCAAACTACTACACTGCTCATAGGAAAAGGTACTAATATGCCGCAATTTCTTCCAAATGTAATCCTGCAAAACTATCATGTTAGCCCATTGTTTAAGGGTCCAGTGTTGTAGCTGGCTCTGATACCATATGTAAAATACCACTTATCTCTTAATGCTACAAGCCTTTCAAGAAGTCTGCAAAACTAAAACTTTAGTAATCTTTTCACCAAATAAAAACATTTATATTGCATTCATAACCGTCATGTAAACAACGAAATAAACCATTCATAACCATCATGTAAACAACGAAATAAACCAGCACACAAATTACACAAATGAGACAACCACCTTCACGTGGTTCACCTCGTCCACGAGGCTACATCCACCAATTTATTTGTTCTTTTATTTCTTTATCAAAATGGAGTGCTTACAAAAATCACGGCTCATCCATGGCCGATTTTTATCTTTCCTCAAGGTTCTACGCAGAGAGACACTTGTAACTCATCAACCCTATTTAGGACCCTTATTGTCTCATATATATGTAAACGTCATCATGGTATATAAACCATTATGTATGAGCATTCTATTCTTCTAAAATATTATATATAGTCGTATATGCAATATTTCTTAAAGACATTTTATATATATATATCCTGGTGTTTATCTCCTTGAGATACATTAAACTTTATTTGCATCCTTGAGATATATTAGACATTATATATAATTTTATAGGTCAAAATCTCTATTTACCTTTTAAATCATCACTCTTTCCTTACCACATATTTCACAACTTTAGTATACCGTGACCCCTACGTGAATAGATGTCAGCAAGAGTGGTTTTCCGAGCCACCATCTACCATGGAACTCAACCCACAAAGTAGTGATACTCTCTAACTACTTACTTTGTATAATAACTGAAATTGTTAATCAACGGCAGTAAAATTTATTATATCCGTGGAAGCGTTCTATACCAATAAACATGAAAGGTAAGGTCAAGTTCAGATCTATATAATCCACAACACTCTAACATCATAAAAGAAAAGAGTTCCTTCAACGACCTAAGTCGCACCCTTCAACAACATAATTAACAGATTCATTAAGCCTTTCGATGGTGGCCACAACTCAACGCATTATAAGATTTGAACAAGGATTTTAAAACTTACTCAACACAGCAACCTAAGTTTAAAATCAACCTCCATGCAAATTGCTAAACCTGTAAAAACTTCGATCATTACGCTTCAGCATAATTGCTAGATCCAATCGGACCCGAGAGCTAAGCAGATTATGATTCGAAAGTCACTTCAATCAAGATCGCTGTCAGCATGATTAAAACTTCCAAATTCAGTGCATTCACCGGGACGGAATTCAAATTCAAAGGTGGATCAAAGGAAGAATTAGGACTCAATCTATTGAAATCCTCAATGGAAATCTCTAAAACCATAACTATCAATTTGTAAAAGCTTCCACGATAACGATTTCACCATAATGAACTGAATTCAATGTTATGAAAAGGAATAATGTAACTTGATCTTATTTTAAGATAGTCAGAAACTCACCTACATAGGCTAGTATGTATAGCAGTTCCTACCTCCATGTAAATCTGAGAGAACTCTGTCCTTTCTAAGAGGCGTCCCTTACCAAAGTATCCCCCTCCTCGGGCTCTCCCTCCTTTGCACAATTCCTCCATCTAGAAGAGATCATTCCTTGAGACACACAGAGATTCTTTTCCCAGATCGTAGAGCTCCTCTTCTATCAACCAAGATCTCAATATGCAGGGTTTATTCTACCAATAAGGAGCGCATTGGTCTCTTTGAGCATGCTACGAACTCTCCTCCGTCGAAGAGATCCTCTCTGCCTCCAGACGCAAGGATCTATCCTTCAAATAGCGTAGAGTTATCCTCCCCAAATGCCAATGTAGATATCTATCGAGAAGATTGCTGGTAGTCGCCTGCGTTCTCTTCCTCTATCAGCGCTGAAGCACGCCCCGAATAACCTCCTCCCATCGTGCTGGCTTGCTCAGGAAAATTAAAACCTGCTGGTTCAACGTCCCTTAACACAAATCGTGGGTAGTAATTAAGGGCTTTCATAATTCTAATAACCGTCTCCCTCATTACTGTCTTTTCCCATAATCAAAGGAAACTAAAAGATGAGTTTAAGATAAGTCAAACGGTGACTAAAATATCCTGCAACGACTCCTAAACTCATGGCTGTTACAGAGGATAGATTCGTATTCCATTAATATGGGTATTCATTTTTATAACGGTTGTCCATATGCAATAAGGTATACATACATATATATATACGTGTAGCAGTTTCCTCAATAATATATATATATTTCTTTACTATATGGCATTCCACCTCCATACTACTATTATAATTCATTTTATATATGTATATATATATTCTCGGCTTTTTCATATATCAAGCCTTTGTTTCTTTTATACATATATATCTCTTAATTCATTGGATTGTTTTCTCCGATCAGAGGCGAGCTGGAAGTAACCTTATAGGGAGAGGGTTTCTAATACTTTTGTCCCTTCTTATTAAATACTTCCCCTTTAGTTTCAAGCCTTTCACCCTTTAAATTAAATAAGGGTAACTTAATAGATTTAAATTAAATACCTTATCTTTTATGAAGGCTTAGTTTGTCATTTTCCTTTTTCCGTATGATATACTTTATATCACACGACTTATATCTATCATTGATAGATCTCTAATTTAACAGTACTTGCCTTTTAATTTTTCTTTGTGCTTATGATATGATTTGTATCATAATGTCTTTTTGTCAAACCCTTGTTTTTCGATCCCTTAGCCCTAGTTCTTTTCGCACTTGTGATTGTCGGCTTTTGTGTTAATAAACTTTTACCTAACTTTCAGGTTTTTCTTCGGGTGGGGCCTTGGCACTTGAGCTCCTCACCCAGAAACCCTCATACAATAATATGCAAAATTACAAAATATTCCAGGGCATAGGGGAGGGATATTACACATTAAAATTGAGAAGGAGTATTGACCAGGGGCTATTCTCCATATCCAGATGATCGACCAAACCTAGGTTGGCCGTTCCGTTTTGACCCTCTTTCCTGCACAAATACTAGTATAAAATAGTAATTTATATTACCAAACAATCTAGGGCCTGAAGCCACGCTTAATCCAGTAGATTACCATACATTATTTACAGATTACCTGAGCTGAGCTGCCTCTTGCGCAGGCTTCTTCTGTGGTCGCTGTGGCAAGGCTGTCAGTTGGTATCAGAACAGAGCAGTCGATCAAGGTCTGTTCCTTCTCACGATTTTGGTTCATTGGTAGACATGAACCCAACAGGAAAGGCTGGGGTGAGAGAAGAAAGAGAGGTGGGAAAGGCAGCATCGCCCTCAACTAACCTTTCATGATTAAAACCAGGTAGGACCACCAAGATACCTATTACTTGACAGGATTCCTGAGCAGTGTTTAACAACGGATATCTAACCTCCTCCTCCTCTATAAATCACACACAGACATGACTCGGGCAGACCCAGACCCAGACATTCAAACATCAAGAATCAGACTCACCCTGACCCTAACTCAGACATCAAGAATCAGACAAACATACCCAGACTCAGACATCAAGACATCAAGAATCAGACAAACATACCCAGACTCAGACACCAAGCACAGACTATAGACAGAGAAGGAAGACCATAGGCAGAGGAGGAAAATGTTAAACGCTGGGTAAAATTCTATATATGTATTTCTTTCAACACCTACCTACCTTCAACGAATATTTTTTTTTCTCTTCTTCTGTCTTTTTCTAAAAGATTATAGAAGTTTCACAAATAGCGAATGCTTTTCAAAAATATCCTTCCTCCTAACAAAATTTGAATGTGAGATTGCACTTTATTATTATCTCTTAACAAAATTTGAATGTGAGATGTCATTTTATTAATATCCTTACGGCAGGCACGAATATAATGCAATAGATAAAGCAGTTGACTATGTATTAACAACTTTTTCGACCAAAAATTTACTTTAGGTAAACATTATAAATTTCAATTTTTATTTTTATAACTATAATTATCTTGTGTTTGATTGGTTCATAAAGTAAAAGTCGTATTGTGTAATAAAAATAGTTTTATCATCTAAGTTAATAGCATTAATACAAAGTGATGAAATAATTTCAAAATAATATTTCTTGATAAATGAACAATTCAAAAACATTGCCAAATGTCTACTCACCTTAAGTTGAGTTACACACATTAAATTGGGTAACATTACTTGTAATTGTTATGCAATAATGGAGTTAATACATATTAACAATCTTTTGACATGAGCTATCTTATTTATTTTTTATTATTGTTTATAAGGATTTCGAACTATTAATAGTTAATTTAAAAGTTAATATAAATTTATTGTAGTTAATAAAAGAGCTAAAGAGCTTCGAGTTATCCTGATTTCTAGCTTCCAAATGGAATTGGACTAAGCCTTATGCACATTAACTGGACTCTCAATTGGTAAGTGGAGTTGGAGTGCCACATGAGTTTCACATTACTATTCCACTAAGTGCAGTTATCACATGAATTCAAAGGATTTTATTAGGAGTTGAGAAGATTTTATTAGGACCTATACTATCACACGAACTACATGTTACTTCAACTCCGAGATGTAAAATATAGTTTGACTAATTAGCTCGACTTGGAGGTGCTAGATGGAGTTCAACTATCACATGGACTACACATTACTATGCCATTAAGTTCATTTTTCACATGAGCTATTTTTATTTATTTTTTTCCAACTACCACAAATTGTAGTTATCACATGAGCTATATTTTATTTTTTTATAATTGTTTATTAGGAGTTCAAACGATTAATGGTTAATTTAAAAGTTAACATAAATATATTGTAGATAATAAAAGATCTCTGAGTTATCCTCACTTCTAGCTTCCAAATGGAGTTCGACTAAGCCTTATGCACATTAACTGGACTCCCAATTGGTAGGCGGAGTTCGAGTGTCTCATGAGTTGCACAATACCATGTTGTTAAGTGTAGTTATCACATTAGTTAAGAGGAATTTATTAGGAGTTCGAACTATTTTATTAGGAGTTTGGCTCTTACGTGATTGCACATTAGCTAGACTCCTAGATGCCAAATGCAGTTGGACTAAGCCATAAGTAATTAGAGTTGAAGTTAAGCTAATAGTTGCATCTAATAGTTAAGCTAATATAAATTTATTGTAGTTAATAAAAAAGCTATGAGTTATCGTGACTTCTAGAGTCCAAATGGAGTTGGAGTAAGCCTTATGCACATTACTTGGACTCTCAATTGGTAGGTGGAGTTCGAGTGTCACATTAGTTGCACAATACCAGTCCACTAAGTGGAGTTATCACATGAGTTCAGAGGAAATTATTAAGAGTTTGAACTATTTAATTAGGAGTTCGACTCTTACATGACTGCGCATTGGCTAGAATCCTAGATGCCAAATGCACTTGGACTAAGTTGTAAGTGATTAGAGTTGAATTTAAGCTAATAGTTGTAGAACCCTTGGAGTTAAGCTAATAATTGCATATAATAGTTAAGCTAATAGTTATCCAATAAAACTTTGATTAGAGTTTAAGTTAAGCTAATAGTTCTAGAATCATTATAGTTAAGCTAATAGTTGTATCTAATAATTGATGGAGTTAATCTAGTAGTTGTATCTAATAATCGAATAGTTGAAGATTAATTTTAATTTTTAAAACTATCACTAACTCTACTTATCACATGTTAATTAAATTATTTTCTATTTTTTTGAAATTATTAATTATTAATTTTGGATGACACACATCGAATCAATCTAGACTGTACACTTGTCTCATTCTCATTTAATCTTGGACGACGCCCATAGAATCAATCTCGATAGTACACTTGTCTCATTCTCGTCGGTATATGAAAAGGCATAGATGGTAATCCACCCGAAAATTCTAACATATATACGCCTATCGATGTAATTAAAAAGACTGATGTGAATGGGATCATTTAATAGCTATAATTGCATCTACAATCGGTACTATTACTAGTTAATCCATTGCCCAACACTAAACTCTTAAATGCAACCGTAAAAGTAATAAAACAACTCACCAGGAATCAAACTCTTAAAGTTTAGGTGACTTTGTTTGGGAAATGGAGTGTATTTCTTATTTATTTAATCTCTTATTCAAGAAGCCAGGAGGATGCTAAGCAACAAAGGTTTTTGAAATGGATTGGTCTCAATTTTGAGCAGATTGTGATCTTGCGGGACCAAACTCAAGGCCTTCGTCATATTTAAAAGTAACCCTCGGCCAGTGCCATTTGACCCATTTTGCGTGCGCGATGTACACCCGCTTAACCGATAAATGATTTAATTTTAAATTTTGAACACTTGATCTTCCCACTTATGATTTTCGCATGCAAATTTCAAAATTTGTCAAAATAACTAGAAGCATGTTATATTATTACAAAATATTGGTGATCCATATTATAGTATTTAATAACTCCTATCATATACTCTTACTATGATTACCAATGCATAGAACACTTAATTAGCTATATCAATACATGGCATTATAATACACAGCATTATGACTTTTATAGGATATGTGCAATCATGGTTCAATCTCACTAGTTATTAACTATGTTATTAAGGTAAGTAATTTTATTACGGTGTAACTAATGGTGAATGCTAGTAATTAATGGTTGTTTTATTATGTGATTAGTATTCTTATTATATTAAGATAATTTGCAGCAAGTATATGAGAAGTTTGAGCATCAATTTAAAATGTATATTTAAAATATTTTATCAAAAAATTAATAAAATTTAATATTTATAAAAAATGCCTAATAATTTCAATGCTATATTTACTAGTACTATGGAAAACAATGCTTGATATTGAGAACACAAGTATTAATTTAATTAAATTTTGAAGTTTGTATAATTGTTACTTTTTAAAATTAAAGATAAAATTGTTTAGTTTTTGAGATTGGTTTTATTGATTTTTAATTTCATATATTTAATTTACAATATAATAATTAACAAAAAATTTGCACAATACAAATACAGATTAGTGTATTTCAAACTAAAACTTAATTTAATTGTTGACATTGTGTTAGTAACCCGTACACTATGTGGTGCACTACTTTTTTTTGTTGTTGTTAAAATTGCAATTCATGAAAATATTGTGCGTGGTATTTTAATAGATCAAAATTGTTAAAATGGCGTCATGCGATAGTTTTTAAATGGATGAAATATTTATTGCAAAGTTTTAGATTTTGTTGATTAATTTGAATCATTGATTGTTTCATATTATATGTTGTATATTCTCTTGAAATGCAATTAGGTTATTCATGTTATCCATATTATATTATTTTTACTCTTTTGAAATTCACTTGCAATTTGATTATATCCAAACTAAATGACAGTCGGTGTGTAAACTAAACGACAATCAGTATGTAATTATGCTATCCATGTTATATTGTAGCACTTATATTTTAGCACTTGTTTGTAAGCGGCAGGGACTAGTTACTATGTAGCACTTGTTTATTTAATAAAATATCAATTTTGAACATTTTAATGTTTGGGACTTTGAATTTGACATGTCACTTTCATCTTTGTAAAGTTTTAATTTTTTTTTTCTTTTTTTCTTTTTTAAATCAAGGAGAATATGTTAGAGTTACAATGGTTTTTTTTCATTTTAATCAAGGAGAATAGATACACATTAGTGGCATTCATTGATGAGACTAGGGTTCGGATGAGAAGAAACTATCGTGATGCTAATACCACAACCACGTTGAATGAGCTATTCGAGTTTTGAATATAAGAACACCCCAATATTTTTTCGTTGAACACCTTCCAGTGCGGGGCGTCCGTCATTCAGTCTTGACGCAGTGGGCTAGTAGAGCTTCAATGTTAGACTCGACAAGTTAATGTTTGTGAGGACAGGGTAGTAGAACACAACAGAAAAATACATGTTTTGTGTTGGTGTGAGGTGGGAAGATTCAACATTTATAACCATTAATGATGTTTGATTCATAGGTAATTATGCACTTGAGTCTCTTTTGTATAAGTGCTTGTAGATAGGGATAATTTCATGGGACTAGACTCATTTTTCCTCTTGAACCTTCCATACTGTCGCGCGGCATCGGAATGAACTTGCTAGTTGGGCAAGTATCACCCAGAAAATGCTTTGTATCGAACACAATAGACAACAACCATCAATATATATGTAGTTATTGTGGGTAATGGATTCAAACCCAACAACCATCATTCTATCTATGGGTAATCAATCGATTTTATTCATTTTGAATTAAACAACAGAGATAACAGAGACTTGAACTTACATTAAAGTTGAGAAGGAGTATTAACCTGGGAAAGGGGTTATTCTTCACTGCCTTTTCTCCATATTTGCGCCAACGATAGACATATTTCAGATGATCGAGCAAACCTAGGCTCACAGTTCTATTTTTTACCCTTTTTCCTGCACAAATACCAGTAATTTATATTAGCAAACATTATAGGGCCTAAAGACATGTATAATCTAGAAAATTACCTTACATAATTTATATATTACCTTGCATAATTTACATATTACCTGATCCGCCTCTTGCACATGCTTCGTCTGTGGCCGCCATGGCAAGGTTGAAAATATTTATAGATTACCTGAGAGGCCTCCTGCGCAGTCTTCAGCAGCAGATATCTAACCTCCTCCTCTATCAATCACAAAGATAAACATGACTCAAATCCAGTCTCATCCATCAAGAATAAAACTGACTGAGATTCAAACTCAGACACCCGAACACACAAGAATTCCAATCTACACCATAGACAGAGGAGGAGGAAAATGTTAATATGGGTAAAATTCCATATATATATGCATTTCTTTCAACACATACCTTCAACAGATAGCTTTTTTTCCTGCCTTTTCCACCTTTCTAGAACCTTCCCAAAATATCTAACAAAATCTTAAATGCTTTTCAAAAAATCCTCCTTAACAAAATTTGAATTTGTGAGAGTTTGAATGTGAGATGTCACTTTTTTCTCTATTTTAAAAAGTATCAATTTTCAAAATTTGAATGTTTGGGAGTTTGAATTTGAGACGTCACTTTCATCTTAGTAAAGTTTCAATGTTTTTTTTTTCTTTTAATCAGGGATAATAGGTTAGAGCTTCAATGTTTTTTGTTTTCATTTTAATCAAGACAATAGGTACACATTAGTGCCATTCACCAAGGAGGCTAGGTTTTGAAAGAGAAGAAACTATCCTGATGCTAACACCACAAGCACGTTGAGCAAGCTATTCAAAATTTGAATCTAAGCAGACCCCGCTCCATAGAAAACGAAAGCAGATGCTGCGAGCCTTCTCGAGTATACCCTTGGGGATCCATGCCAATGTCATCCAGTACACCGAGATAGCCTCTAGAACATATTTGACAAGAACAAGCCTGCCAGCCCTCGACATTGAGCGATGACACCACAGTTTGAGTTGCTTGTCCAGTTTTTCCAAGAGCAAGGCCGAGTCCTGCTTCCGATAGTCGTTAGGTTTTATAAAGAACCACAGATAGTGTATACCCTATTCAAAAGATGTTGTATGAAAAGTGAAAAGTTCTGATAAGATGCTTTCTTCCTCCGTGGATAAGAAATAGGGGATGACCGTGGATTTGCCAACGTTAATGTCCATGCATGTTGCTTTAGAGAAGAGCTTGAGAATATCATCTAAAGCACATAAATCGCTAGCTGAGCCTGAACAAAAGATCAAGATGTCATCAACAAAGAGAAAATGTGAGATGTGGAGGTTCTGTGCAAGTTGCAACCTAGTGAAATTGCCCATCCTTATCGCCTCCTTAAGTGCACGGCTGAGTCCCTCATCCATTAAAAGGAATAAAAGAGGTGATAGCAGGAAGCCTTGTCGAAGCCCAAGCTCTGCATGGAAGAATGGTGAGAACGCACCATTGATCAGAACAAAAAAGGAGACAGTGGTGATACAGCTCGGAATCCATCTGATAAACGCAATATCAAAACCCAGGTGCATTAAAAACAAACGAAGATAAAGCGAGCTTACCTTGTCAAATGCCTTTGTGAGGTCAATTTTAAAAATGGCTCCTTTTATATTTTTGACTTTCATACTGTGTAATCCTACCTGGGCCACCCCAATAGCTTCATGAATCAATCTCACTTCCAAGAAGCCAAATTGTTCCAATGAAATATGTCATATTATTTAATTGATAACAAGTTAAATAAAATGGATTATATGAATCATTTTTAATTGTCATTAAAAGTAAATGAAAAATGAAATAAAACAATTAAAAAAAATAAAAATAAAAGAAAAATATAAAATTATATATATATATATATATTATTTCAATACATATTATTATTATTAATGCGTTAAAAATATAATTATATATTTAAGAGTTTTTTTTAGTTTTGAGATTTTAGAATTTCTACTCATAAGACCAACGAGAATCATATGGCCTCAAAAACTATGATTGGTTGTTGTTATAAATGTGCTTTGTTGTTGTTGTTACAATAAAAGGGGTTATTTAATGTTTTTATTTTTTCTTAGTGTATTTATTAAGTTTACTTTATTAAGTTAATTTATTAAGAAAAAAATTTATTTTAATTGTAAATTAATTTTTTGGTTATGTATTTATTAAGTTGATTTTATTAGAGTTGTGATATTATTTAATTGATAACAAGTTAAATAAAATGGATCATTTTTTATTTTCATTAAAAATAAATGAAAAATAAATCAAACCAACAATTATAAAAAATTAAAACAATTTAAAAAAAATAATAAATAAAAAATGTAAAAAAAAAAATATAACGTATATATATTATTGTATCTCAAATAAACATAAATACATATATTGATAACTTATATAGGTAATTTTAGACAAATATCTACATACTCAAATATATAAAGTTGCATTATAAAAAGATGTATAAAGATTTACAAATACAAAAATCTAAAAAAAAAACACATAGAATTCATAAATTTGCATAAAAATATCATGTACAAAGATTTCAAACATAAACATCGAATTGGATACAAAAACACATCACTTCACATAACAAACATAAAAATCATTTTATTTAACAAACAATGTGCATACAAAGATCTACAAACACAAACACATAGAGTTACATACAAAAATTTACAAACAAAAACATATAGAGTTGCATAAATGAAAACTAAAATAAAACAGCAATTAAAAAAAATGTAGATATATTATTTTAATAAATATTTTTATTATTAATACATTAAAAATATAAGTATATATTTGAGAGCTTTTCTTAGCTTTGAGATTTTAGAATCTCTACTAACAAGACCAACCACGGGAAGGTGGAAGCTCATATGGCCTCAAAAACTATTCTTTGTTTGTTGTTACAACAAAGCGAATCTAAGTGCTTTGTTTTTGTTGTTACAACAAAGTTAATCTATGTGCTTTGTTGTTGTTGTTACAACAAAAAGGGTTGTTTAATTTTTTAATTTTTAGTGTATTTATTAAGTTTAGTTTATTATAGTTATTAAGTTAATTTATAAAGGAAAAAAAAAGATTATTTTAATTGTAAATTAATTTTTCAGTTATGTATTTATTAAGTTTAATTTATTGTAGTTATTAAGTTAATTTATAAAAGAAAAAAAAAAGATTATTTTAATTGTAAATTAATTTTTTAGTTATGTATTTATTAAGTTGATTTTATTATAGTTGTGATATTATTTAATTTATAACAAGTTAAATAAAATGGATCACGTAAATCATTTTTAAATTTGTCATTAAAAATAAATGAAAAATGAATTAAAACAACAATTAAAATAAATTAAAAAATAAAAAATAAAAGAAAAAAAATAATAT
This sequence comes from Pseudotsuga menziesii, assembly GCA_001517045.1. NCBI lineage: Eukaryota > Viridiplantae > Streptophyta > Pinopsida > Pinales > Pinaceae > Pseudotsuga > Pseudotsuga menziesii. The sequence continues at coordinate 29,772 of LPNX010212842.1, forward strand.
AATATAATGTATATATATTATTATATCTCAAATAAACATAAACATATATATAGATAACTTATATAGGTAATTTTAGACAAAGATCTACATATCTAAATATATAAAGTCTTATTATAAAAAGCATGTACAAAGATCTACAAATACAAAAATATACACACAAATACACGTAGATTTGCATACAAAAATCATGTACAAATATTTCAAACACAAACATAAAATTGCATACAAAAACACATCATTTCATACAACAAACATAAAAATCATTTCATTTAACAGAGAGTTGCATACAAAGATCTACAAAGACAAACACATAGAGTTACATACAAAAATCTACATACAAAAACACATAGATTTGCATACAAAAATTATGTATAAAGATTTCAAAAACAAACATACACAAACACATAGAGTTACATACAAAAACACATAGATTTGCATACAAAAATTATGTATAAAGATTTCAAAAACAAACATACACAAACACATAGAGTTACATACAAAAACACATAGATTTGCATACAAAAATTATGTACAAAGATTTTAAAAACAAACATACAGTGGCATACAAACATAAAAATCAATTTCATTTAACAAACAAAGAGTTGCATACAAAGATCTACAAACACAAACACATAGAGTTACATATAAAAATCTACATACAAAAACACATATATTTGCATACACAAATTATGTACAAAGATTTCAAAAACAAACATACAGTTGCATACAAAAGCACATCATTTTATACAATAATTTTATTTAACAAAGAGAGTTACATACAAAAAAATTATTTTATTTAACAAACAAAATACATGGAGTTGCATACAAAAAAAACATTATTCCAGTTAACATTAAAATCATCTCATCTACCAAACACATAGAATTACAGAATCCATTATTTCGTCTAACAAACATACAAAAAAACATTAATTCAGCTAAGAAAAATTAAAATCATTTCAACTACCAAACATATAGATTTACATGCAAAAAGATCTCTAACGCAACCAAAGAATGCACTAAAATTAGAGAATAAAATAATATATATATATATATTAAAATATAAACAGTAATATTAATACTATATAAATAAAGTTGAAAATAAAATATAAATAAATCACAAAATAAATGAAAATAAAAATAAACCAAATATAGAAATTGTTATTTAATAATTTCATTTAATTTATGTGTTAAAACAATTATGAAATTAATTTATGTAAAAACATGGAGTGTAAAATGAAGTTTATTTCTGTGAAAAGAATTATAAAATTAGTATGTGTGAAACATTAAATGGAAAATGAAATTTGTGTATTAGAGAAATTATAAAATTAGTTCATTGAGAGACAACTAAAAAAAACATATCACATAATACTACAAGAGCCCACACTAAAGATGATGGGGGGCCCACCATCCAGAGCATTTGGATGGGTTTAATCTCATTCCACAAAAAATTATTTCTTTTTATTAAAATTAATACGTTTGTAAATAAACTCTCTTTACAAAACTCTCAAAAAACTAAACTATATAAGTTCATGGTATATCACTTTTCACTTCAAAGTGATATAAATAACATTAAATCCATCTTCAAAGATGTTGATACCTTAAAAGAAAACAAACCCAATCAAATATTAGACATCTTTATTTAAATATGGCTTTAAATAAAATATGAAAAAAAAAAATGAAAAATATAAATAATTACCGTAACAAAAGCATTTTAAAATTATTTTTTAAAATATAAAAAATACCAATATCAACAAAAAAATAGAAAACCAACTGCGATGGTGTTGCTCTATGTTAACTGGCGGCTTGTCAGTTGTGAATGATGTGTGTTGAAACAAATTGAAACAAATTATGGAAGGATTTTGAAAACTATATTTTAAAATAAGCGATGTTAAAATATTAAAATGGAAAACATAAGAGAAATATAAATAGATGAGAAAAACCAGCGAGAAGAAGATTAACACTTTTTTTTACTTGGATAGAACCCAACTGCCATCAATAAATCTGTGAATATAAGGAAACATAAATCCAACAGCCATCAATCAATATGTGGGGTAACGGAATATAAAGAAACAGAAACCTACAACCATCAAAATGAGGAAATAGAAACCTGAGAATGCAGATGACTCCTGGAAAGGGAAGGGAGGACTAACAGATCTTTCCAACTGTAACAAATACTCTGACAAATCATCATTCAGATGCCTAACTGTAACAAATACTATGAGAAATAAAACCTTTCAAGCCATAATGACCTTCACAAAACCTCAAATGAGAGAATCTAAATTATTTCAATTATAAAGCCTCTAAATTATTCTAATTCTAAAGTCTTAAAGCCTCAAAATTATTTTAATTATTAAGTCTGAAAGCTGTGCAACAAGCTGTCATGTTTGGTGTCTAAATCTAAAAGCTTAAAGGTGGTGTAACAACGCAATATGTATTTCAGAAAGTTTAGAGACTTCAACAGGACACGACAGATCCGAAATCGAAGGACAGAATACACGTCAACAGGACAAGACAAATCCGAAATCGAAGGACAGAATACACGTCAACAGGACAACAAGATCGTTGGTTGGGCTGTTGAAAGACATTTTAGAAACCGACTAAGTCTACCCATACACAGTCGGCTCGAACCCAACAACAAGGTGGGTAATGGCTCCGTATCGAACCCAACAGCCATTCATATATTTGTGGGTGTGGGTAAGGTGGGTAATGCCTCCAAACGAACCCAACAGCCATCAATTTATTTGTGAGTAATGGTTCTATATCGAACCCAACAGCCATTCATATATTTGTGGGTGTGGGTAAGGTGGGTAATGCCTCCAAACGAACCCAACAGCCATCAATTTATTTGTGAGTAATGGTTCTATATCGAACCCAACAGCCAATCACCGAAAATCAATCTTTTTTATTCATTCATTTTGAATTAAACAAAGAGATTTGAACTTACATTAAAATTGAGAAGGAGTATTGACCAGGGGCTAATCTCCATATCCAGATGATCGACCAAACCTAGGTTGGCTTCCGTTTTGACCCTCTTTCCTGCACAAATACTAGTATAAAACAGTAATTTATGTTAGCAAACAATCTAGGGCCTGAAGCCACGCTTAATCCAGCAGATTACCAAACATTATTTATGATTACCTGAGCTGAGCCGCCTCCTGCGCAGGCTTATTCTGTGGCTGCCATGGCAAGGCTGTCAGTTGGTATCAGAACAGAGCAGTTAATCAAGGCCTCTTCCTTCTCACGATTCTGGTTCTTTGGAAGACATGAACCCAGCAGCAAAGGCGGAGGTGAGAGCAGCAAGAGAGGTGGGAAAGGTAGCATCGCCCTCAACTAACCTTTCATGCTTAAAACCAGGCACGACCACCAGGATAGCTGTTACTTGATCGGCTTCCTGCGCAGTGTTTAACAGCGGATATCTAACCTCCTCCTCCTCTATCAATCACACACAGACATGACTCAGACAGACCCAGACCCAGACTCAGACATTCAAACATCAAGAATCAGACTGACCCTGACCCTGACCCAGACATCAATAATCAGACAAACATACCCAGACTCAGATACCAAGCACAGACCATAGACAGAGGAGGAGGAAAATGTTAAACGCTAGGTCAAATTCTATATATGTATTTCTTTCAACACCTACCTACCTTCAATGAATAGTTTTTTTTCTCTGCTTTTGTCTTTTTCTAAAAGCTTCTAGAAGTTTCACAAAAAGAGAATGCTTTTCAAAAAACTCCTTCCTCCTAACAAAATTTGAATGTGAGATTGCACTTTATTATTATCTCTTAACAAAATTTGAATGTGAGATGTCATTTTATTAATATCCTTACGGCAGGCAGGAATATAATACAATAGATAAAGCAGTTGACTATGTATTAACAACATTTTCTACCAAAAATTTACTTTAAGGTAAACATTATAAATATAAGTTTTTATTTTTATAACTATAATTATCTTGTGTTTGATTGGTTCATAAAGTACAAGTCTTATTGTGTAATAAAAACAGTTTTATCATGTAAGTTAATAGCATTAATACAAAGTGATGAAATAATTTCAAAATAATATTTCTTGATAAATGAACAATCCAAAATCATTTCCAAATGTCAACTCACATTAAGTTGAGTTACACACATTAAATTGGGTAACATTACTTGTAATTGTTGTGCGATAATGGAGTTAATACATATTAACAATCTTTTGACATGAGCTATTTTTTTTATTTTTTTATAATTGTTTATAAGGATTTCGAACTATTAATAGTTAATTTAAAAGTTAATATAAATTTATTGTAGTTAATAAAAGAGCTAAAGAGCTTCCAGTTATCCTGACTTCTAGCTTCCAAATGGAATTGGACTAAGCCTTGTGCACATTAACTCGACTCTCAATTGGTAAGTGGAATTCGAGTGTCACATGAGTTTCACATTACCATTCCACTAAGTGCAGTTATCACATGAATTCAGAGGATTTTATTAGGAGTTGAGAGGATTTTATTAGGACCTATACTATCACACGAACTACACCTTACTTCAACTCTGAGATGTAAAATGTAGTTTGACTAAGGGTGAATCCGCGGACCTGGGTAACACTTTTTGGCAAGTGCATTTCAGCAAAAACAGAAAAATGTACCTCGTTCGAGGGTTTAACAAGCCCTCGACCGAGGTTTTAATATCTCGACCGAGCTTTTATCAAGCCCTTGACCGAGATTTTTTTCAGCCTTCGATCAAGGTATTTCTTAACCCTCGGTCGAGGTATTAAAACCTCGACCGAGGGTTAAAAAATACCTCGGTCGAGGTGCCTATGTTAAAAAAGTTATAAAAAGAGGCCGCGGGGGCAGAAGGGAATAGTTCTATAATAAGCAAATGCAATGGATATGAAAACATGTGTTTAGCTAAAAAATACGTTTAGCTTATATGAGGAGGCTTAGTAATCTTCTTATTGACTATCCACTGCTACATATATTTGGTATTTTTATGCAATTCTCTATAGTCCCTTCTCGTTCCAAGTGGTACACTGTCTGGTCTAACTCTTTTTCTTTAGGTAAATATGGGATTTAAAAAAATCCTCTACATTCAAATCATTTGACTCAAGCATAGGTCCTACATTTTGTTGCATTCAATATTCTTTCCTGAGCTCCGGTGGTGATGCTAGGTTAGAGTTTCATTGATCGTACTTACATCTCCAAGTATTCTTGCGATTAATCCTCTGATTAAAAATGCCACATAATTCTTTTCTTTGTTGGGGCTCTCTTCCACATAGATTAGTCCTTTATATAACTTCTTTCAAGGTCTTTGGAAATTTCCAGAGGCACAAGGGAATGTCCATATCTAGTTAATTCACCTGTTACAGTGCAGGTTCTAGCACCATTTTTTTAATATGGCATCGACATTCATCAAAGGAAGTGAGTAGTAATCATTAACATAGGTTTTAAAATTCATAGTAGCTTGCATGATCCATATTTATGTAAATAGTATTCATTAACGTATGTTTTTTTGAATTCACAATCGATATTTATCAGCCTTTGGTGGCAAACACAGTTTCCTTCCTCTGATTTGCGTCATTTTCTTTCGATGATCTACTCTAGATAATAATTCAAGAACATTTTCTTCTTCCGTGCATATATTTATATTTATTTGATTATTTGAACTCTCTGGTAGAGTTGATAACCTTGCATTATGTTTACTAACCAACCAAGCACCCATTCAAGCAGGGTTATATTTATTTTTTCTAAGATGTCAGATTGGTATACCATTTATTGTGAGATCATTATTGTACATCCCCTTTAGTAGTTAAGTTAAGTTAAGCTCATTATTGTACATCTTCTTTCTTAGAGATAATTCCCTACCTAATTATGGATATTTCTTGATCCATGTGCCCCATCTAAACATAGAACACCAACTAACTAAATATTAGAAAGACATGTTCTAAATATTGAAAAAGCTAAAGATAACCTTGCTTCTAAGGATAGCACATGGGTGCTTCGTTGGTTAGTAAAGTAAGGGTGTTTCTATTCCCCCACCGTAAAGAAAATTTGAAGGGTGAAAAATATTTTGAAAATATTCATGAAAATTATGTTCCTAATGTCAAAGATCATGTGCTTTCTATGTTTGTGACTAAATAAAATGAAGTTAGGGTAGTTCCAAACACTTCTTTGCATCAAAATTCCATTCTAAAGAAGAAAATAAAGCTCTTGAATAAACATAATGCAAGGTTATCAACTCTACCAGAGAGATCAAATAATCAAATAAAGATAAATATATGCACGGAAGAAGAAAATGTTCTTGAATTATTATCTAGAGTAGATCATGGAAAGAAAATGACACAAATGAGAGGAAGGAAACTGTGTTTGCCACCAAAGGCTGATAAATATCGATTGTGAATTGAAAAAACATACGTTAATGAATACTATTCACATAAATATGGATCATGCAAGCTACTATGAATTTCAAAACCTATGTTAATGATTACTACTCACTTCCTTTGATGAATGTTGATGCCATATTAAAAAAAATGGTGCTAGAACCTGCACTGTAACAAGTGAATTAACTAGATATGGACATTCCCTTATGCCTTTGGAAATTTCCAAAGACCTTGAAAGAAGTTATATAAAGAACTAATCTATGTGGAAAAGAGCCCCAACAAAGAAAAGAAATATGTGGCATTTTTAATTAGAGGATTAACCGCAAGAATACTTGGAGATGTAAGTACGATCAATGAAACTCTAACCTAGCATCACCACCGGAGCTCAGGAAAGAATATTGAATGCAACAGAATGTAGGACCTATGCTTGAGTCAAATGATTGGAATGTAGGACCTATGCTTGAGTCAACGCAACTCCTGTCATCTCCATAACATGCTTGCAATGTTCCTTATAAACACCTCTGCCAGAACATTGTCGCAAGAGATGTTTTCGATCTGGTATGGCACGAGAATGGCTGTCCCAATACTCTATCACCTTCTCTCTGGTGCCCTCTTCCATCCTATCTTGATATGCTTCTCTACAAATAAGAGCCCAACAAGCAACTTCATCATTTTCATCTATCTTTACCTTGAATTTAGTGTATTTGTGCAATGTTCTTCTTGAAACATGGAGCAACTTTGACATTGTTGCGACCATTCGATTTTTTGAGGTGCTTCGTGCCACAATAGCAGTTGTAATTGCCCTACGAGCAGCTCTAATATCAATTTTCCTTGATTTTCCAAATGCAGAAAGTGCAGTTGTTACATTTTCTACTACATTCTCACATGCATATCCACTTTCCACTTTTTGTTTTAAATACCATCATCATTTTTTAACGAGTTTGACAAATACATAGGAGTATGCTTGATAAGGTATTCTTCGTATATGTTTAGTGAGTATGAAAAGGTAAACTTGAATCATTATTCATTGTTTAATAATCTAGAAGAAAAGATAGAAGAATGCTCAATAAGGTACTATCCCGTGGTTTTTTTTTCAATCGTGTGGTAGTTAATGATCGCTAGTGTTTTCAGTTTCAGGGAGTCAAAAAAACTTAAAGATGACTCAATGATTGTTATTTTTCATAAATTTAGTCTCCTACATGTGAAAAAACATAGACCAATATGAGGGAGAAGCCATGTAGCCGAGGTTGACTAGAGTATTCATTTTTTGTAGCTAGTCCATTATACCTACAAAGTGATAAACTTATATAAGAGGTGCATTCTTCCAAATTATTTAATGAGCATTAAAGATAAAAAACTATATTAGCAATTTTTTCATGTTTAGGGAGTCAAAAAAGATCGCAAAGGAGATTCCATATAAACGAGATCATGTTTGGGGTTGTATAGAAGGATGAGAAAGAATATATGTGGTTTCTTCTCTATGTCATGAAAACACTACTAAAGTTCCCGAGCCTAACAAAAATATAGCATGGGAACCAAAATAATTATACCTATGGTGACACATGTGAGGTAGGTTCTAATTCATGAAAGATTAATGACTTGACTTTAGAAAAGACTAGTAATGCCATAGTCTCTGAATGATGATCTTACAAATTAAGAGGGGGAAAACATGTACATGAATGATGCATAAATAGGGATAACCTATCCTATATTCCAAAGGTTAAGAGGAAACATCACATAAGACCACGATTGGGAAAAATAATCCCTTAGTTTGATTTATCCAATAAAAAAGGGTCATCTACTAACAAAAAGTATTAGTGTTAGCCCTAAAATATAAATAAGGCCCAAAACTATAGAAAATTGCGTAAAACTTAAAATTAAGTATATATTAATGAAAGAAAATAAACAAATTTCATTTGGTTTGGTTTTTACCCTCTTTGTTACCAAACTCGTCCTAAATTACAAGTGTTCTTGTCATCAAATCACTTTTCGTATCCTCGACGTAGGATCTACATCTCATAACTTGCATTTTCGCTGGATAATTTCATAATTTTGACTTCAATTTGACCGTGTTATCTCACTATAAAACATTCTTACCATAATCATTCTTACCGTAATCAAGAAAATCGCTAATATATAGTAATGTGTCAATTATTTAATCGCCACAGTTAAAAATATTGTGAGTGATTTACAACATAAGTTTAGAAAAATTTATGTTTTGACTAATCCAATGGAAATGAAAATTTTTAACAGATGGCCATTATATAGACGGAACGAGAATATGAAGAAATGGACCATGATGTGTGTGGAGGTCCATTGACTTTAGAAAATTGTCGTTTGTTGAAATTTTTCTAATTGTCCAACATGGGGGCTCAAAGGATCCTCTTTCAAAATCTTATCCATTACTAGGATCATGAGAAATGTTACTTCATTATTGGGGTGAAAAATGAAGGCTCAAAGGATCCTCTCTCAAAATCTTATCCACTACTAGGATCATGAGAAAGGTTACTTCATTATTGGGGTGAAGTGCTTGAGATAAAAAAAAAAAAAAAATTATGGAAATTTATCTTATGATTGGGGTTAAATCACCAACATATTAGGTTATTTAAATTTTACATATAAAGGATTGGTTGAAAAAAAAGTTGACTCTGAATTACAATCAAAGATCAATTAAATATACTTTAAGAGTTAAAATGGAAGTAAACTTATGCACGTAGTTTATGAAGGTTGGTCCTAGCTTTCTTTAATCCCGAGATATGCTTCAAAGATTCAACCCAAAAATCCACAAAACAACCATAATACCCTCCTGAAACATACTAGCTACAAAATAACATTGAAATTCAAAATTGAACATATATAATATAAAATTTATTAACTGAATGAACAACAACAAACAATCAAAATCTGAGACAAAAGATTGGGAAGGAAAAGATCTCCAATTTATATTAAAAAGTAGTAAGTAGTACAAGGAATAGCATATTCACTTAGAAATCTTGTCAAAACTAGATAGAAAGGTCTCTCTTACTTAAGCTCTCCACAACTCCTACCAAAATATCCATATGTATGTGGGGTAATGGGATAGAAGGAAACAAAATCCCTACAACCATCAATTTGAGGAAACAAAAACATAAATCACCAATAAAACGTTACAATTGTGGGAATAGTGAAAAAGATAATGATCATCCCAATATACAAACTTAAATAAATGACCATTTAAGTAAGGAACATATCGCTAAAGTTTTGGACGTACGTATATGAGTCGAGTGGATTTCCCAGAGAAAGTAATTAGCATGAAATTCAGTCAAATTCATTTTAAAATTTGACTAAGTCTATCGATACGGAGCCGGATCAAACCCAATAGCCATCAATCTATCTGTGGGTAAGGTGGGTAATGGCTATGTATTGAACCAAACAACCATCAATATATTTGTGGGTAAAGTGGGTAATGGCTCTGTATCAAACCCAACAGCTAACAACCATCGATCGATTTGTGGGTAAGGTGGGTAATTGCTTTGTATCAAACACAATAGCCAACAACCATCAATATATATGTAGGTATTGTGGGTAATGGATTCAAACCCAACAACCATCATTCTATCTATGGGTAATCAATCGATCTTATTCATTTTGAATTGAACAACAGAGATAACAGAGACTTGAACTTACATTAAAGTTGAGAAGGAGTATTATCTTGGGAAAGGGGTTATTCTTCACTCTGTTTTCTCCATATTTGCACCAATGATAGACATCTTTCAGATGATCGAGCAAACCTAGGCTCATGGTTCTATTTTTTACCCTTTTCCTGCACAAATACCAGTAATTTATATTAGCAAACATTGTAGGGCCTAAAGACATGTATAATCTAGCAAATTACCTTACATAATTTATATATTACCTTGCATAATTTACATATTACCTGCGTCACCTCTTGCGCATGCTTCTTCTGTGGTCGCCATGGCAAGGTTGAAAATATTTACAGATTACGTGAGAGGCCTCCTGCGCAGTCTTCAGCAGCAGATATCTAACCTCCTCCTCTATCAATCACATAGACAAACATGACTCAGATCGAGACTCATCCATTAGGAATCAAACTGACCGAGATTCAAACTCAGACTCCCGAACACAGAGGCATTCCAGTCTAGACCATAAACAGAGGAGGAGGAAAATGTTAATGTTGGTAAATTCCATATATATATGCATTTCTTTCAACACATACCTTCAACGGGTACTTTTTTTTCCTACCTTTTCCTCCTTTCTAGAACCTTCCCAAAATATCTAACAAAATCTTAAATGCTTTTCAAAAAATCCTCCTTACATTAGAGGAAATTTGGGGTCTAAAATGGGCCTTATAAGAAAACGTGCCAAAATAAGTTTTTGTGAGTTGGAATTCAAGAACCAATAGAATTTCAATAAAATAAGTCAACCATAATGGTTGAATTGACATATTTGTCATTAAAAAAAACTACTTTTTTTGTTCGTATTTTCGACATATCTCATTGTGTTTTTACTCAAATTTCGATCGGGAGAGCTCGTTGGATGCGGAATTTGATTCCGCATCCAACGAGTACCCACACTGCATACTTTTGATGGACCCTGCTACCCCAAAAACAAGAAATACCTGAAAAAACGTGATGATGACATCAACGAGCTCTCCCGATCGAAATTAGAGTAAAAACACAGGGAGATATGTCGAAAATACGAACACAAAAAAGTAGTTTTTTCTTTCTTTCTCCAAAATTAATCAATATTATTTTATCATTTTAACTATTATTTTATTATTTTCCTTAGGAGGCCCATTTTAGACCCCAAAATTCCTCTAATGACAAAATTTGAATTTGTGAGAGTTTGAATGTGAGATGTCACTTAATTCTCTATTTTTAAAAGTATCAATTTTGAAAATTTGAATGTTTGGGAGTTTGAATTTGAGATGTCACTTTCATCTTAGTAAAGTTTCAATGTTTTTTTTTCTTTTAATGAGGGATAATAGGTTAGAGTTTCAATGTTTTTTGTTTTCATTTTAATCAAGATAATAGGTACACATTAGTGTCATTCACCAAGGAGGCTAGGTTTCGAAAGACAAGAAACTATCTTGATGCTAACACCACAAGCACGTTGAGCAAGCTATTCGAATTTTGAATCAAAGTAGACCCCGCTCCATAGAAAACGAAAGAAGATGCAGCGAGCCTTCTTGGGGATCCAGGCCAATGTCATCCAGTACACTGGGATAGCCTCTAGAACATATTTGACTAGAACAACCCTGCCAGCCCTCAACATCGAGCGATGACACCACAGTTTGAGTCGCTTGTCCAGTTTTTCCAGCAGCCATGCCCAGTCGTGCTTCCGATAGTCATTAGGTTTTATAAAGAACCCCAGATAGTGTATACCCTATTCAAAAGATGCTGTATGAAAAGGGAAAAGTTCTTGTAAGACCCTTTCTTCCTCCCTGGATAAAAGATAAGGGATGACCGTGGATTTTCCAACGTTAATGTCTATGCATGTTGCTTTAGAGAAGAGCTTGAGAATATCATATAAAGCACATAAATCCCTAGCTGAGCCCGAACAAAAGATCAAGATGTCATCAACAAAGAGAAAATGTGAGATGTGGAGGTTCTGTGCAAGTGGTAGCCGAGTGAAATTTCCTAGCCTTATCGCCATCTTAAGTGCACGGCTGAGACCCTCAGCCACCAAAAGGAATAAAAGAGGTGACAGTGGGCAGCCCTGTCGAAGCCCAAGCTCCACATCGAAGAATGGTGAGGCCGCATCACTGATCAGAACCAGAAAGGAGACAGTGGTGATACAACTCAGAATCCATCTGATAAACGCAATATCAAAAACTAGGTACATTAAAAGCAAACGAGCATAAAGCGAGCTTACCTTGTCCAATTACTTTGCCAGGTCAATTTTTAAAATGGCTTCTTTTATATTTTTGACTTTCATGCTGTGTAATCCTACCTGGGCCACCCCAATAGCTTCATGAATCAATCTGCCTTCCAAGAAGCCAAATTGTTCCAATGAAATATGTGATATTATTTAATTGATAACA
>LPNX010212842.1:43043-58955 GCA_001517045.1 Pseudotsuga menziesii
CACAAGACCAACCAAAATCATATGGCCTCAAAGACTATGATTGGTTGTTGTTATAAATGTGCTTTGTTGTTGTTGTTACAATAAAAAGGGTTATTTAATGTTTTAATTTTTTCTTCGTGTATTTATTAAGTTTACTTTATTACATTAATTTATTAAGAAAAAAATTTATTCTAATTGTAAATTAATTTTTTGGTTATGTATTTATTAAGTTGATTTTATTAGAGTTGTGATATTATTTAATTGATAACAAGTTAAATAAAACGGATCATTTTTTATTTTCATTAAAAATAAATGAAAAATAACTCAAACCAACCATTATAAAAAATTAAAACAATTTAAAAAGAAATAAAAAAAGGAAAAAAAAATATAACGTATATATATTATTGTATCTCAAATAAACATAAATACATATATTGATAACTTATATAGGTAATTTTAGACAAAGATTTATGTACCCAAATACATAAAGTTGCATTATAAAAAGATGTAGAAAGATTTAAAAATACAAAAATCTAAAAAAAAAACACATTGAATTCGTAAATTTGCATAAAAATATCATGTACAAAGATTTCAAACATAAACATCGAATTGGATACAAAAACACATCATTTCACATAACAAACATAAAAATCATTTTATTTAACAAACATTGTGCATACAAAGATCTACAAACACAAACACATAGAGTTACATACAAAAATTTAAAAACAAAAACACATAGAGTTGCATAAATGAAAACTGAAATAAAACAACAATTAAAAAAAATGTAGATATATTATTTTAATAAATATTATTATTATTAATACATTAAAAATATAAGTATATATTTAAGAGCTTTTCTTAGCTTTGAGATTTTAGAATCTCTAGTAACAAGACCAACCACGAGAAGGTGAAAGCTCATATGGCCTCAAAAACTATGCTTTGTTTGTTGTTACAACAAAGCGAATCTCTGTGCTTTGTTATTGTTAATACAACAAAGTTAATCTATGTGCTTTGTTGTTGTTGTTAGAACAAAACGAGTTGTTTAATTTTTTAGATTTTTGTGTATTTATTAAGTTTAGTTTATTATAGTTATTAAGCTAATTTATAAAGGAAAAAAAAAGATTATTTTAACTGTAAAATAATTTTTTAGTTATGTATTTATTAAGTTTAATTTATTGTAGTTATTAAGTTAATTTATAAAGGAAAAAAAAGATTATTTTAATTGTAAATTAATTTTTTTAGTTATGTATTTATTAAGTTGGTTTTATTATAGTTGTGATATTATTTAATTTATAACAAGTTAAATAAAATGAATCACGTAAATCATTTTTAAATTTTTCATTAAAAATAAATGAAAAATGAATTAAAACAACAATTAAAACAAATTAAAAAATAAAAATAAAAGAAAAAAAATAAAATAATATAATGTATATATATTATTATATCTCAAATAAACATAAACATATATATAGATAACTTATATAGGTAATTTTAGACAAAGATCTACATATCTAAATACATAAAGTCATATTATAAAAATCATGTACAAAGATTTACAAATACAAAAATCTACAAACAAATACACATAGATTTGCATACAAAAATCATGTACAAAGATTTCAAACACAAACATAAAATTGCACACAAAAACACATCATTTCATACAAAAAAACATAAAAATCATTTCATTTAACACAGAGTTGCATACAAAGATCTACAAACACAAACACATAGAGTTACATACAAAAATCTACATACAAAAACACATACATTTCCATACAAAAATTATGTATAAATACTTCAAAAATAAACGTACACAAACACATAGAGTTACATACAAAAACACATAGATTTGCATACAAAAATTATGTACAAATATTTCATTAACAAACATACAGTGGCATACAAACATAAAAATCAATTTCATTTAACAAACAAAGAGTTGCATACAAAGATCTACAAACACAAACACATAGAATTACATATAAAATTCTACATACAAAAACACATAGATTTGCATTCAAAAATTATGTACAAAGATTTCAAAAACAAACATACAGTTGCATACAAAAGCACATCATTTCAGACAATAATTTTACTTAACAAAAAAAGTTACATACAAAAAACATTATTTTATTTAACAAACAAAATACATGGAGTTGCATACAAAAAAAACATTATTCGAATTAACATTAAAATCATCTCATCTACCAAACACATAGAATTACAGAATCCATTATTTCATCTAAAAAACATACAAAAAAACATTAATTCAGCTAAGAAAAATTAAATTATAAAATTATAAAATGGAAAATGAAATTTGTGTATTAGAGAAATTATAAAATTAGTTCATTGAGAGACAACTAAAAAAAACATATCACATAATACTACAAGAGTCTATTCTAAAGATGATGGGGGCACACCATCTAGAGCATTTGGATGGGTTTAATCCCATTCCAAAAAAATATATTTCTTTTTATTAAAATTAATACGTTTGTAAATAAACTCTCTTTACAAAACTCTCAAAAAATTAAACTATACAAGTTCATGGTATATCACTTTTCACTTCAAAGTAATATAAATAACTTTAAATCCATCTTCAAAGATGTTGATACCTTAAAAGAAAACAAACACAATCAAATATTAGACATCTTTATTTAAATATGACTTTAAATAAAATATAAAAAAAACATGAAAAATATAAATAATTACCTTAACAAAAGCATTTCAAAATTATTTTTTAAAATATAAAAAATACCAATATCAACCAAAAAATAGAAAACCAACTGCGTTGGTGTTGCTCTATGTTAACCGACGGCTTGTCAGTTTTGAATGATGTGTGTTGAAACAAATTGAAACAAATTATGGAAGGATTTTGAAAACTATGTTTTAAAATAAGAGATGTTAAAATATTAAAATGAAAAAAATAGGATAGATATAAATAGATGAGAAAAACCAGCCAGAAGAAGATTAACACTTTTTTTTACTTAGATAGATCCCAACTGCCATCAATAAATCTGTGGATATAAGGAAACAGAAATCCAATAGCCATCAATCAATATGTGGGGTAACGGAATGTAAAGACACAGAAACCTATAGCCATCAAAATGAGGAAACAGAAACCTTAGAATGCAGATGACTCCTGGAAAGGGAAGGCAGGACTAACCGATCTTTCCAACTGTGACAAATACTCTGACAAATCATCATTCAGAGGTCTAACTGTAACAAATACTCTGGGAAATTAAACCTTTCAGTCCATAATGATTGGATAATTTGTGACAGAAAAAACCAAAAATAATCCAACTATTTTAACCTAGAATATTGCACAGAAGAGGGCTTACACAGGAATGTCATCCAAAAGACAATGAAAGATGAAGACGGTAGAAATTTATGAGAGAAAAATATGAAGCTTCATAAATCCAGATATCACAGACATTGTTACAATTTGGAAACCTTGCAAACTTACACTCTAGATTGCAATCATGGATGGAATCTAAAGACCTTGACAAAACCCAACTGAGAGAATCTAAATTATTTCATTATAAAGCCTCTAAATTATTTTAATTCTAAAGTCTTAAAGCCTCAAAATTATTTTAATTATTAAGTCTGAAAGCTGTGCAACAAGCTGGCATGTTTGGTGTCTAAATCTAAAAGCTTAAAGGCTGTGTAACAACGCAGTATGTATTTCAGAAAGTTTAGAGACTTCAACAGGACACGACAGATCCGAAATCGAAGGACAGAATACACGTCAACAGGACAACAAGATCGTTGGTTGGGCTGTTGAAGGAAATTTTAGAAACCGACTAAGTCCACCCATACAGAGCCGGCTCGAACCCAACAGCAAGGTGGGTAATGGCTCAGTATCGAACCCAACAGCCATTCATATATTTGTGGGTGTGGGTAAGGTGGGTAATGCCTCCAAACGAACCCAACAGCCAATCGCCGGAAATCAATCATTTTTATTCATTCATTTTGAATTAAACAAAGAGATTTGAACTTACTTAAAATTGAGAAGGAGTATTGACCAGGGGCTAATCTCCATATCCAGATGATCGACCAAACCTAGGTTGGCTGTTCCGTTTTGACCCTCTTTCCTGCACAAATACTAGTATAAAACAGTAATTTATATTAGCAAACAATCTAGGCTCTGAAGCCACGCTTAATCCAGCAGATTACCGAACATTATTTACAGATTACCTGAGCTGAGCCGCCTCCTGCGCAGGCTTCTTCTGTGGCCGCCATGGCAAGGCTGTCAGTTGGTATCAGAGCAGAGCAGTTGATCAAGGCCTGTTCTTTCTCACGATTCTGGTTCGTTGGCAGACATGAACCCAGCAGCAAAGGCGGAGGTGAGAGCAGCAAGAGAGGTGGGAAAGGCAGCATCGCCCTCAACTAACCTTTCATGCTTAAAACCAGGCACAACCACCAGGATACCTGTTCCTTGATCGGCTTCCTGAGCAGTGTTTAACAGCGGATATCTAACCTCCTCCTCCTCTATCAATCACACACAGACATGACTCAGACAGACCCAGACTCAGACATTCAAACATCAAGAATCAAGAATCAGACTGACCCTGACCCAGACCCAGACGTCAAGAATCAGACAAACATACCCAGACTCAGACACCAAGCACAGACCATAGACAGAGGAGGAGGAAAATGTTAAACGCTAGGTCAAATTCTATATATGTATATTTTTCAACACCTACGTACCTTCAACGGATAGTTTTTTTCTCTGCTTTTGTCTTTTTTCTAAAAGCTTCTAGAAGTTTCACAAAAAGCGAATACTTTTCAAAAAAATCCTTCCTCCTAACAAAATTTGAATTTGAATGGGAGATTGCACGTTATTATTATCTCTTAACAAAATTTGAATGTGAGATGTCATTTTATTAATATCCTTACGGCAGGCAGGAATATAATGCAATATATAAAGCAGTTGACTATGTATTAACAACTTTTTCTACCAAAAATTTACTTAAAGGTAAACATTATAAATATCAATTTTTATTTTTATAACTATAATTATCTTGTGTTTGATTGGTTCATAAAGTACAAGTCTTATTGTGTAATAAAAACAGTTTTATCATCTAAGTTAATAGCATTAATACAAAGTGATGAAATAATTTCAAAATAATATTTCTTGATAAATGAACAATCCAAAAACATTGCCAAATGTCTACTCACATTAAGTTGAGTTACACACATTAAATTGGGTAACATTACTTGTAATTGTTGTGCGATAATGGAGTTAATACATATTAACAATCTTTTGACATGAGCTATTTGTTTTATTTTTTTATAATTGTTTATAAGGATTTGGAACTATTAATAGTTAATTTAAAAGTTAATATAAATTTATTGTAGTTAATAAATTTATGCACATTAACTCGACTCTCAATTGGTAAGTGGAGTTCGAGTGTCACATGAATTCAGAGGATTTTATTAGGAGTTGAGAGGATTTTATTAGGACCTATACTATCACACGAACTACATGTTACTTCAACTCCGACATGTAAAATGTAGTTTGACTAATTAGCTCGACTCTCCGAGTTGTAAAATGTAGTTTGACTAATTAGCTCGACTTGGAGGTGCTAGATGGAGTTCAACTGTCACATGGACTACACATTACCATGCCATTAAGTTGAGTTTTCACATGAGCTATTTTTTTTTTTCCCAACTACCACAAATTGTAGTTATCACATGAGCTATATTTTATTTTTTTATAATTGTTTATTAGGAGTTCAAACGATTAATTGTTAATTTAAAAGTTAACATAAATCTATTGTAGATAATAAAAGATCTCTGATTTATCCTCACTTCTAGCTTCCAAATGGAGTTCAACTAAGCCTGATGACATTAACTCGACTCCCAATTGGTAGGCAGAGTTCGAGTGTCTCATGAGTTGCACAATACCATGTTGTTAAGTGTAGCTATCACATTAGTTGAGAGGAATTTATTAGGAGTTCGAAATATTTTATTAGGAGTTTGGCTCTTACGTGATTGCACATTAGCTAGACTCCTAGATGCCAAATGCAGTTGGACTAAGCCGTAAGTAATTAGAGTTGAAGTTAAGCTAATAGTTGTATCTAATAGTTAAGCTAATATAAATTTATTGTAGTTAATAAAAGAGCTATGAGTTATCGTGACTTCTAGCTTCCAAATGGAGTTGGAGTAAGCCTTATGCACATTAAATTGACTCTCAATTGGTAGGTGGAGTTCGAGTGTCACATTAGTTGCACAATACTAGTCCATGAAGTGGAGTTATCACACGAGTTCAGTGGAAATTATTAAGAGTTCGAACTATTTAATTAGGAGTTCGACTCTTACATGACTGTGCATTAGCTAGACTCCTAGATGCCAAATGCACTTCGACTAAGGCATAAGTGATTAGAGTTGAATTTAAGCTAATAGTTGTAGAACCATTGGAGTTAAACTAATAGTTGCATATAATCAAACTTTGATTAGATTTGAAGTTAAGCTAATAGTTCTAGAATCATTATAGTTAAGCTAATAGTTGTATCTAACAATTGATGGAGTTAAGCTAGTAGTTGTATCTAATAATCGAATAGTTGAAGATTAATTTTAATTTTTAAAACTATCACTAACTCTACTTATCACATGTCAATTAAATTATTTTCTATTTTTTGAAATTATTAATTATTAATTTTGGACGACACACATAGAATCAATCTAGACTGTACACTTGTCTCATTCTCCTTTACTATTGAACGACGCCCATAGAATCAATCTCAACAGTACACTTGTCTCATTCTCGTCGGTAGATGAAAAGGCATAGATGGTAGTCCACCCAAAAATTCTAACATATATACGCCTATCGATGTAATTAAAAAGACTGATGTGAATGGGATCATTTAATAGCTATAATTGCATCTGCAATCGGTACTATTACGAGTTAATGCTCTGCCCAACACTGAACTCTTAAATGCAGCCGTAAAAGTAATAAAACAGCTTAGCAGGAATCAAAATCCTAAAGTTTAGGTGACTTTGTTTGGGAAATGGAGTGTATTTCTTATTTATTTAATCTCTTAATTCAGGAAGCTAGGAGGATGCTAAGCAACAAAGGTTTTTGAAATGGATTGGTCTAAATTTTGAGCAGATTGTGATCTTGTGGGACCAAACTAGAGGCCTCCGCCATATTTAAAAGTAACCCTAGGCCAGTGCCCTTTGACCCATTTTGCGTGCCCGATGTACACCCGCTTAACCGATAAATGATTTAGTTTTAAATTTTGAAGACTTGATCTTCCCACTTATGATTTTCGCACGCAAATTTCAAAATTTGTCAAAGTAACTAGAAGCATGTCATATTATTAAAAAATATTGGCGATCCATATTATAGTATTTAATAACTCGTATCATATACTCTTACTAATGTTACCAATCATGGTTCAATCTCACTAGTTATTAACTATGTTATTAAGGTAAGTAATTTTATTACGGTGTAACTAATGGTGAATGCTAGTAATTAATGGTTGTTTTTATATGTGATTAGTATTCTTATTATATTAAGATAATTTGCAGCAAGTATATGAGAAGTTTGAGCATCAATTTAAAATGTATATTTAGAATATTTTATCAAAAAATTAATACAATTTAATATTTATAAAAAATGCATAATAATTTCAATGCTATATTTACTAGTACTATGGAAAAGAATGCTTGATATTGAGAACACAAGTATTGATTTAATTAAATTTTGAAGTTTGTATAATTGTTACTTTTTAAAATTAAAGATAAAATTGTTTAGTTTTTGAGATAGGTTTTATTAATTTTTTATTTCATATATTTAATTTACATATAATAATTAACAAAAAAATTGCACAATACAAATACAAATTAATGTATTTCAAACTAAAACTTAATTTAATTGTTGACATTGTGTTAATAACCTGTACACTATGTGGTGCACTACTTTTTTTTGTTGTTGTTAAAATTACAATTCATGAAAATATGGTGCATTGCATTTTAATAGATCAAAATTGTTAAAATGTCCTCATGTAATAGTTTTTGAATGGATGAAATATTTATTGCAAAGTTTTAGATGTTGTTGATTAATTTGAATAATTGATTGTTTCATATTATATGTTGTGTATTCTCTCGAAATGCAATTAGGTTATTCATGTTATTCATGTTATCCATATTATATTATTTTTACTCTTTTGAAATTCACTTGCAATTTGATTATATCCAAACTAAATTACTCCTAGTATGTAATTATGATATCCATGTTATATTGTAGCACTTATATTGTTGCACTTGTTTGTAAGCGGCAGGGACTAGCTACTAGGTAGCACTTGTTTATTTAATAAAATATCAATTTTGAAAATTTTAATGTTTGGAACTTTGAATTTGACATGTCACTTTCATCTTTGTAAAGTTTTAAATTTTTTTTTCTTTTTTTCTTTTTTTAATTAAGGAGAATATGTTAGTGTTACAATGTTTTTTTTTCATTTTAATCAAGGAGAATAGGTACACACTAGTGGAATTCATTGATGAGACTAGCGTTCGGATGAGAAGAAACTATCGCGATGCTAATACCACAACCACGTTGAACGAGCTATTTGAGTTTTGAATCTAAGAACACCCCAATATTTTTTCGTTGAACACCTTCTGGTGTGGGGCGTCCATCATTCAGTCTTGATGGATTGGGCTAGTAGAGCTTCAATGTTAGACTCGACAAGTTAATGTTTGTGAGGATAGGGTAGTAGAACACAACACAAAAATACGTGTTTTGTGTTGGTGTGAGGTGGGAAGATTCAACATTTATAACCATTAATGATGTTTGATTTATAGGTAATTATGCACTTGAATCTCTTTTGTATAAGTGCTTGCAGATAGGGATAATGTCATGGGACTAGACTCATTTTTCCTCTTGAACTTTCGATAATCTCGCGCAGCATCGACATGAACTTGCTAGTTGGGCAAGTATCACCCGTAAAACGCCTCATGGAAACCTCGTGACTAAACCCAATCTAGGCACCTTAGAGTTTGCGAAATGTCAAGTGCTCATTTCACCATAGGAGATGTTGCACCATCGCCACCCAACCATAGGCAATGCTATGCCATTTCCTCCCCCGATTCAACAAAACTTGAACGACCGATTACTCGACATCTGAAGATGATATCTCCCATCTAGTCTCAATCCTAGATGGTGCTCAAAGATCTTGTCTTAGCTCCACCCGGACACATATCTTCATTGCATCTATCAACGCTATTGTCCTTGCATGGTTGACACATCATGTTGAATCGTACCATCCTCCAACGAGCTTAGCATACAAATCCTTGTTCGTTTTCCCCGTCCTAGTCAACTAGACATCCTTAGTTTTCCTAGCTTGCATGCTAGTACACTGTCATGTCTGTCTCATGGCCATCAGTAATGTGTTGGCCATCAAGGCTTCCAAAACTATATGGGCTCATCATACACCCTTAGTCATGTATGTCTGGCACGCCTTCCATCACTCCAATTCCAATGGTGCTTCACGTAGGGCCGTGGTAGGTAACAATAGTGGAGCACTTATTTTTAGTACTTCACAATATGTTGCCATATGTTCGTCATCAACATGGGTGGTTGTGATGTTGTCCTTAGGGAAAATTGATCACACATTTTGGTCCTAGTCACCATATATTTTAAGGAGATACACATGGGTATCGATACAAATGGTTGAGCATATACCCTCTAAGGACTTCATTCAAGCTCTCCAATGATTATCACCTCTCAATGCATGGGAAATCTCTCGAAGAAAAGTCCCTCCAACATCATTCCCCAATTCCATGCCATTCAAGTCATGGATATCCCCACCCCATAAATTCACCTTAACTTGTAGTGATTTTTAACCAAACATCAACAAGTCTTTAATAGACATCATGGCTTGCCCCTCTTATCTAATGAGCATGATCATGGTATTCCCTTGATTCTTGGAAATCAACCCCTAAATTCATGTTCTTATCGACACCCATTTTCTTAGAAGAATGAAATTGGATTAGTCAATAACTATTGGGGTCAGTCATTTGTCCTAGTACTAGTCCTTATGCATTGTTAGTGTTCATGGTATTAAAGAAAGAAGGAAATTGGTGTATGTGTTCTAATTTTTGTGCTCTAAATAAACTGACTATTAAAGACGTTTCGGGTAATTTTTCCAGTAGGAATTAGCCTTCGATATACATTGGTAGAGGAATTTTTTGAGCGCACAATGATTTTAATAAAGATTTCCTCGCAAGATTTCTGCAAAAGTGACCCAATTTTTTTTTCCAAAACTGTAACAATTAGCTAACTCCAATATAATGTTTGGTGGTCCAAATAATTTTGAGAATTTGCAAATGGTAAAAACACATTGTCGCAACAAAGGTCGTCCTGATTGTTACAAGTAACATCACACAGATATCATGAAGTAGCGTCACATAACTTTCCTACACACATATATCATGAAGTAGTGTCACATAACTTTCCTATGAAGTTGGGTAGGGTCGGATTAATTTCTTAAAGGCCCTTTAGAATGTGTTATGATCAATAATGATAAACAAATGAAAAAAACCAGCCAAAAGAAGATCAACACTTTTTCTACTTGTAAAAAACCAAGTATACTGATATGGAGCAGAATCGAACCCAACTACCATCAATCAATATGTGGGTAATTGAATAGAAGGAAATAGAAACCCAACAACCATCAATCAATCAGTGGGGTAATGGGATAGAAGGAAACAAAAAGCCTACAACGATCAATTTGAGGACACAAAAACATAAATCACCATCCCAATCTACAAACTTAAATAAATGACCATTTAAGTAAGGAACATATCGCTAAAGTTTTCTACATACGTATATGAGTCGAGTGGATTTCCGAGAGAAAGTAATGATCATGAAATTGAGTCAAATTCATTTTAAAAACCGACTAAGTCTACCGAT
The DNA here is from genome assembly GCA_001517045.1 of Pseudotsuga menziesii. NCBI lineage: Eukaryota > Viridiplantae > Streptophyta > Pinopsida > Pinales > Pinaceae > Pseudotsuga > Pseudotsuga menziesii. Next base: position 53,944 of record LPNX010212842.1, read on the forward strand.
ACGGAGCTGGATCGAACCCAACAGCCATCAATCTATCTGTGGGTAAGGTGGGTAATGGCTATGTATTGAACCAAACAACCATCAATATATTTGTGGGTAAAGTGGGTAATGGCTCTGTATCAAACCCAATAGCCAACAACCATCGATCGATTTGTGGGTAAGGTGGGTAATGGATTCGTATCGAACACAATAGCCAACAACCATCAATATATATGTAGGTATTGTGGGTAATGGATTCAAACCCAACAACCATAATTCTATCTATGGGTAATCAATCGATCTTATTCATTTTGAATTGAACAACAGAGATAACAAAGACTTGAACTTACATTAAAGTTGAGAAGCAGTATTAACTTGGGAAAGGGGTTAATACTTGACACCAAGCACAGACCATAGACAAAGGAGGAAGACCATAGACAGAGTAGGAGGAAAATGTTAAACGCTGGGTAAAATTCTATACATGTATATCTTTCAACACCTACCTACCTTCAACGAATAGTTTTTTTTTTCCTGCTTTTGTCATTTCTAAAATATTCTAGAAGTTTCATAAAAAGCCGAATACTTTTCAAAAAAATCCTTCCTCCTAACAAAATTTGAATGTGAGATTGCACTTTATTATTATCTCTTAACAAAAGTTGAATGTGAGATGTCATTTTATTAGTATCCTTACGGCCGTAAGGAATATAATGCAATAGATAAAGCAGTTGACTATGTATTAACAAAGTTTTCACCAAAAATTTACATTAAGGTAAACATTATAAATATCAATTTTTATTTTTATAACTATAATTATCTTGTGTTTGATTGGTTCATAAAGTAAAAGTCTTATTGTGTAATAAAAACAGTTTTATCATCTAAGTTAATAGCATTAATACAAAGTGATGAAATAATTTCAAAATAATATTTCTTGATAAATGAACAATACAAAAACATTGCCAAATGTCTACTCACATTAAGTTGAGTTACACACATTAAATTTGGTAACATTACTTATAATTGTTGTGCGATAATGGAGTTAATACATATTAACAATCTTTTGACATGAGCTATTTTATTTTTATTTTTTATAATTGTTTATAAGGATTTCAAACTATTAATAGTTAATTTAAAAGTTAATATAAATTTATTGTAGTTAATAAAAGAGCTAAAGAGCTTCGAGTTATCTTGACTTCTAGCTTCCAAATGGAATTGGACTAAGCCTTATGCACATTAACTTGACTCTCAATTCGTAAGTGGAGTTGGAGTGTCACATGAGTTTCACATTACCATTCCACTAAGTGCAGTTATCACATGAATTCAGAGGATTTTATTAGGAGGAGAGGATTTTATTAGGACCTATACTATCACACGAACTACACGTTACTTCAACTCTGAGCTATAAAATGTAGTTTGACTAATTAGCTCGACTCTCTGAGCTGTAAAATGGAGTTTGACTAATTAGCTCGACTTGGAGGTGCTAGATGGAGTTCAACTGTCACATGGACTACACATTACCATTCCATTAAGTTGAGTTTTCACATGAGCTATTTTTATTTATTTTTTCCAACTACCACAAATTGTAGTTATGACATGAGCTATATTTTATTTTTTTATAATTGTTTATTAGGAGTTCAAACGATTAATTGGTAATTTAAAAGTTAACATAAATCTATTGTAGATAATAAAAGATCTTTGAGTTATCCTCACTTCTAGCTTCCAAATGGAGTTCGACTCATCCTTATGCACATTAACTGGACTCCCAATTGGTAGGTGGAGTCCGAGTGTCTCATGAGTTGCACAATACCATGTTGTTAAGTGTAGTTATCACATTAGTTGAGAGGAATTTATTAGGAGTTAGAACTATTTTATTAAGAGTTCAGCTCTTACATGATTGCACATTAGCTAGACTCCTAGATGCCAAATGCAGTTGGACTAAGCTGTAAGTAATTAGAGTTGAATTTAAGCTAATAGGTGTATCTAATAGTTAAGCTAATATAAATTTATTGTAGTTAATAAAAGAGCTATGAGTTATCGTGACTTCTAGCTTCCAAATGGAGTTCGAGTAAGCCTTATGCACATTAAGTGGACTCTCAATTTGTAGGTGGAGTTCGAGTGTCATATTAGTTGCACAATACCAGTCCACCAAGTGGAGTTATCACACGAGTTCAGAGGAAATTATTAAGAGTTCAAACTATTTAATTAGGAGTTCGACTCTTACATGACTGCACATTAGCTAGACTCCTAGATGCCAAATGCACTTGGACTAAGTCGTAAGTGATTAGAGTTGAATTTAAGCGAATATTTGCAGAACCATTGGAGTTAAGCTAATAGTTGCATATAATGGTTAAGCTAATAGTTATCCAATAAAACTTTGATTAGAGTTGAAGTTAAGCTAATAGTTATCCAATAAAACTTTGATTAGAGTTGAAGTTAAGCTAATAGTTCTAGAATCATTATAGTTGAGCTATTAGTTGTATCTAATAATTGTTGGAGTTAAGCTAGTAGTTGTATCTAATAATCGAATAGTTGAAGATTAATTTTAATTTTTAAAACTATCACTAACTCTACTTATAACATGTTAATTAAATTATTTTCTATTTTTTTGAAATTATTAATTATTAATTTGGACGACACACATAGAATCAATCTCGACTGTACACTTGTCTCATTATCCTTTAATCTTTGACGACGCCCATAGAATCAATCTGGACAGTACACTTGTCTCATTCTCGTCGGTAGATGAAAAGGTGTAATATCCCTTTCATATTCCCTCTAATATTTTGTAAATTAGAATATTAATGTACTTGTCTCGCTGAGGAGCTCAAGGCCAAGGCCCCACCAAGACAACACCTTGTGGCTTATAAAAATTAACAACCTAAGTGAAAATACTTAGAAGATGAAAATGCATTGACAGAACTTAAACAAAAGGGTTAACTAAACCCACCATGGATAAAATCTTATCCCAACTTAAGACGCCCTAGCAGAACACTCAATCCTAGTAACCTTGACTAGAGGGTTGGAGAGGTTAAAGAAAGAACCAAGGAGAAAACAATCCAAAGGATTAAGGATATATCTATAAATATATGGATAGGATAAAAAGGGTATGATATATAGAAGAGATTCATCATAAAGTAAAGATATATATATATATAATATATAACCGAGGAAAATTGTTTACACGTATAAGTACCTTAATTGCATATGGATAACCATTATAAGAACGAATAACCATATTAAACGGGATATGATTCTATCCTCTGTATCATCCATGAGTTTAGGAACCGTTACAGGATATTTTAGTCACCAATTGACACATCTTATACTCATCTTTGAGTTTCCTTTGATTATGGGAAATGGCGATAATGGGGAAAACCGTTTTTACAATTATGAAGGCCTTTTAATTACTCCCCACTATTGGAGTTAAGGGACGTTGAACCAACCGTTTTTAATTGCCTGAACAAGCCCAGCTCTGATGAAGGAGGTAATTTAGGGCATGCTTAGGCGCTGATAGAGGAGGGAAACCGCAGGCGACTACCAACATTTTTCGTCTATAAATACCCGTAGCGAATTGACTAGAGGGGGGGGAAAAAGAAAGAGGATCTCGGATTGGAGAGAAGTGATCTCTGCCCAGGATGAGCACAGAGCCCTGCAGGAAGGAGAATTTAATCTCTGCGCTCTCTATGAGCATCAATTCCTCAGAATTATCAAAATATATCTGCGTTTGTTTTGAAGAGAAAAGACCTATGCGTTTTAATAGGAGGTAATCACTGCGTTTAGATGAGGAACCAGCTATACTTGGTAAGCGTTTAGCCCTAGGCGTTGATCCCTGAAGCGGAAATACCTCTCAACATTTGAGGAGGAGACCTGTTTGGGAAAAAGGATGGGGAGTTGTGGAATAGAGAAAGGTATGCTCGATACCGAAATTACTGTGACCTAAATCTCATTTCGTTCACTTGGGATTAAAAACCTTGGTATGCACTATATATATTTTTACTATCAGTTATATCTCTTTTATCATTCAACTGTGATCTAAAATATTTGTATACCGGATATTAGTTTACGGTGAGTTAGATCTCTTTTACCTCCACTTGTGATCCGAACATATCTGTTAATGGTTTTTACGTCGCTGCGAGCTCGGCAACTGCGAGTGACTTTCTGGGACTGCCAGTAAATTCTCTCATTTACCTTTTATTTGTGTTATAAATTATTTCTTTGAATGTGGGGATTTAGCACTTGCAATGTTTACCAGGGATTTTCCTTTAGAGATGCTATTTTCCAAAGTTCAAATAGCTGTGTTTATTTGCATTGTCATTTTCGGTCTAACTTTTGCCAAGCTTTTCAAATTACTGTGTGTATTGCATTGGCGTTTTCGGTCTATCTTTTGCCAATCCTTTCAAATCGCTGTAGGTTGAGATCAATTCTATCTCTGCATATGGGGTTGAGAGGATTCACCAAGCAGTTCTCTGGCTCGTATCTAGCCATCCGACATATGCAGGAATTGGAAGTTTGCTCTGTGCACCCACGCTTTTAAATATTTCCTTGCTACATATTTCAGAGAAACAAGCTGAAGTGAGATAGGCGTTCTCAGTGCTTTTGAGTTTACTTGTAGATAATAGGAAGAGATCTGGATGCTGGCTGGTATCAGCTTACTGGCCGAAAATAGAGAGAGTTGTCTCTTTTGCAGCTGTGTGTTTTAAAAACAATTACATTGCAAGATCCCCCTCCTACCTTGAAGACCTAAGAGTGACTACGACTCAAAAAAAATATAGAAACGAGTTATAAATGTGTCCATGAGGAATGGAAAAAACCCCTCACCACACTAAGGCTACTCCCGCTACTAGTTAATCAAGGGCACTTGAGACATTTTTTTGAAGAAAATTATGTATGACGAGGAGATACATTTAAGATATGTATTATCTATAGAACATGTAGTGTACCTATGATTAAGGGACGTCACATGGTCAAACAAATCAGATACATATATAATATTATATGTAGGACACTACATATACAGTAATGAAGAGTAATATATA
>LPNX010212859.1:0-10286 GCA_001517045.1 Pseudotsuga menziesii
AATAATCTACATTCTAAAATAAATTACTCTGCTATTATATAATGCAGAACCACATCTATTCAGTTCAGTCTCTTATCATTTTCCTCATCTACTTAAATACTCTGTCTGTGCTAAAGTACGATTTGGTCCTTCCAGATGTGGAAAAACATAGACTAGAATTTATTTTTCATCTATTCAGTTTCATTCCTTCACTAATCCAAAAATATTACTAACTCTTAACATTTACAACTAAATACTTAACATTCATTTAGCAGACAGATCCATATTTAACCATCCAACAAAGTAAAACAAAAGATTGTAGAACCTGATTAAGATGGACAACAATGGTGTTAGGAGGCCATTCCTCCCTACCAACTCCTAGAGAGTGCTCAAACGACGCTTCCTCGGGACCCCCGAGCCTATTCCTGGTCTCCTTGGCTGAGAACTGGTGGGGAAAGCAAACAATAGACTAGTCCAATGACTCAAAAATCACTCTGCACTCAGCAGTAAGATCCTTCAGCTGAAAAGCTGCACTAGATCACTTAGCAGTTAACCCCTCAAACTCTTTCCACAAATTCCCTTGCCATTGAATTTCTCTGAAGTACATTCACCTGAATGATCACTTCTCTAGAATGAGCAGCCTCACCTCTCTTCAATGGGAATTTTAATAAATATTGCCTAGGTCTTTTGGGTCAGTTGTCATTAATTGAGCCACCTGCTCTGATTCCACTTTCTTGGGGGATCATGACCCCAAATGTAGGGAGCTTTCCACCTGCAATAGTTGGAAGTGGTTTAAGGATGCTGCCACATGTCTGTTTTCTCTCCACCCAGTCTCCTCCACCAATTTGACTAGTAAACACTCTTTTAACAGCTATCCTAAGTTGTTGTCTCCACCTTTATTTATTTATAATTAAAATATTTAGAATTACATTGAATATCCTTGACTCTGCTAAGTCATCAATTACAACTTAGGATAAAATTTAACATATTGTCCTTAAATAAAATCAAATAAGATAATATTTTTTTTGCAAAATTGGGGCAATGGAAGTATAATTAAACACAACAAGAATTTTTCCACATTTCCGAGAATCCTCAATTACCCGTAATAAGTTTGAACCCACCACATCAAAAAGATCCCTATAAAACTAAACAGGTATCCCATCCAGACCTAGACTCTTATCATTCTTACTCATAGATAGAATAGACTTAATCTCATTCAAAGTAACAGGAATCTTAATATCAATACTTTCCTCATCAGAAATGGAAGAAGGAAAATTATCCACTATCCTCATGACTTCAGGTAGATGAAGATTCTTGTCTTCTTGAAACAAAGCCTCAAAATGATGAACCCCTGCCCCAACAATAGGATCAAAAACCTCAACAAGATTAGCCCCATCATCCACAATCTTCCAAATAGAGTTTACATGTTTCCTACTATTATCATATTTGTGAAAAAAGGTGTGTTATCATCCCCACATAAAAGCCAGGTAGCCCTGTTTTTCTATCTAGCCTCATTTTCATGATCCAATAATTTTTTTCTCTTACGAGACTCCAACTCAATCAAAGAGGCCTTATCCTCCTCAAAAGAAAAACCAAAACCTACCTTGTTAAAGGATTCAACTAACAATAATTCAATGTCCAATAAACCTTTAAGCTCCAGATCTTTTTTTTACAGACCATATAATAGACACATCCTTAATACACTTAAGGTTGGCTGCAAAATGTACTGCAGGTAGCACCTCAAGGTTATTGACATAAATAGCCTAAGAATATTTCAATAAGGTAACCAAATCCACATTCTCGTGCCAATGAGCATTAAACTTAAAGGGACTCCTTGATTTTACATCATTATTCAAGATCTGTAAAAAAATCGGTTGATGATCATAATCCCCACCACATCCAACCCACTAACGAAAATGGAATTCGAAATCTAAAAGATCGACTGAAACAAGCAGTCTATCCAAATGTTTGCATATGTTTTCTGACCCCATTCTTCTATTTGACCAAGTAGGAAGTAAAACAGTCAGATCAATATCCACAAGGCCAAAATACTCCATCTTCTTAGTGAAAAAATCAGAGAGACAATCCATTCTAGCCCTATCACCACATATCTCAGATAAACCCACAGAGTAATTCAAATCCCCACCTAATATTAACTTAGCACACTTAAGACACTCAAGATCCAGAAGGTTAGTCCAAAACCTTTCCCTCTCCACATAGGGTCCATATACATTAACAAAACAAAGGCCCACATTCACTTCAATAGAAAAAAGAGAAACACACATCCCAAGCATTCAATAACTGAAAGTAACGAGACCTCCAACCTAAAATTAGACCGCCCGATTGTCGTTTGACATCCACAGATACAAAGGACCATCCATTCAACATGGATTCCAAATCTCCCGCAAGCAAAACCCCATCGCCCATTGATTCTTGAAGAAAAACAACATTAATAAGTTGATCAGTAACCAACTTGCATATCGCAAGTTTTTTGGGAATAATAGCTAACCTCTTCCAATTGAGGGTGATCACAATCATGGGGAAACCCTAGAAAGGGAAAAAAATGCTCTAAGTGCCCCAGTTTCAATAATGCAAATAGGTTCTAAAATAGAAGGAAGACCACCAGATCTTCCAATGGTAGAAGAGATTCCAAAAAGAACCCTAGCAGCTTCTAACAATTGGGAATCCTCCACTACCTTAGTGCATGACTGGAGAAAATATCCAGAACCATTAATAGATTTGTCCCTGAGTGGTGACACAAACCCTAGATCCCCCAAAAAATATTCAAATGCATTAAACTCACGCAAGGAAATGTCATCTCATAGACCAACTGTCACATGCCCCAATTTTGCAAAAACAATTTTATATTATTTGATATTATTTGAAGGCAATATGTTAAATTTTATGCTAAGTTGTAATTGATGACTCAGCAGAGTCAAGGATATTTAATGTAATTCTGAATATTTTAATTATAAATAAATAAAGGAGGAGACAACAGCTTAGGAGAGCTCTTAAAAGAGTGTTTACTGGAAAAATTGGTGGAGGAGAGTGGGTGGAGAGCAAACTGACATGTGGCAGCATCATCAAACCACTTCCAACTATTGCAGGTGGCAACCTCCCTACATTTGGGGTCATGATTCCCCAATAAAGTGGAATGAGAATAGGTGGCTCAATTAATGAAAACTGACCCAAAATACGTAGGCAATCTTTATAAAAAATCCCATTGAAGAGAGCTGAGGCTGCTCATTCTAGAGAAGTGATCATTCAGATGAATGAATGTACTTTAGAGAAATTCAATGAAAGGGAATTGTGGAAAGAGTTTGAGGGGATAACTGCTGAGTGATCTTGTGCAACTTTTAAGCTGAAAGATCTTATTGCTGAGAGCAGGGTGTTTTATTGAGTTATTGAACTAGTCTACTGTTTGCTTCTCCACCAGTTCTCAGCCAAGAAGACCAGGAACAGGCTCAGGGGTCCTGAGGAAGCATTGTTCGAGCGCTCTCCAGGAGATTGGTAGGGAGGAATGACCTCCTAATGCTATTGTCATCTGTCCTAAATAGGTTCTACATTATTTTTTTTACTGTATTAGATAAATCAATCTGAGTTGGACTGATATGTGAATTTTATAGAGTTAGTTTGTAGAATGTTAGAATCTAACAGTCTTTTAAAATGATTGAAGAAATGAAATTGATTAGAAAAGTGATCTGTTAGAATAGAAATAACTTCTAGTCTGTGTTTTTCCACACCTGAAATCCAGGTAGTACTCTAGCATAGGTAGAATGTTTAAGAAGATAAGAGAATGTTTGAGTAGATAAGATTGTGTATTTACAGATGGTAGAGTAATTTTATTTATGTTAAAATATTATGGAGGTTAAATAGTGTTATGATATGTTTATACTTCTCTGTTTTCACTTAGTAACTGAATGAAATGCAGCAGAAAATCACATTAGAGTTACACGGATTACTTACAGTTAAGTAAATAAACAAGCTACTAATCACATAGTTTATTCTCGAACAATATCAACTAAATCTAGAACTAGTATTTACTATAAACCAAATAGGATTAAATTTCAAAGTACTTTGATTATAAGAGTAAACTCAGTTACATAATTAATGCTATATCATTGAAAAACTTTGAGTAAATTCTACTAGACAGTTTATTAACCTAAAGCAATGAAAATATAATTAATAAATAGTATAAAACTAAATAATACCTATGTAGAAACTATTTATAATTATTAGACAGGCTTATACCTATAAATATTAAACTTCAGGGTCGAAACCCTAACCAAGTCATTTAACTATTATAAATAAAAACATCTAAGCTGCAAACCATTTACTTGGATAATAATAAATATAAATGATTAAGTCTACTATAGAGTGTTACAGTCCTTTCCAGAAGCAAATGTACATTTACACAACACACCTGTAATAATAACTTAACCAAGTTAACAAGAAGCAGAATTTAATTATTAATAAACTGAAGAACTGAATTAGAAAAGGGTTTCGTTTCAGGAAAACAATAGCTTGTATTTTTGAGAACAAGTAAGTTAATATTATAGATTACACACACTAACTAAGTACATTCTTATAATAAACATTAGTAATACTATTGTAACAAGATAATATAGGTAAACAAAAACCAACACAGTTAATAAATTTAAGAATATATTTATCTAAGGGTTCTTTTACAGTAACACTAGGGTTTTATCTGAATTTAATAAGTATAAGCATATAAATTTTAGTTTAAGATTGAACTTATAGTCTTCACAATTACATATGTAATTACAAAAGAAATCATTAATAAATATTTATCTATATTAACAGTCGAAGAAGGAAAGACTATAATTCCTTAGAGCCATAATTTACATGTTATAAAACCAATTCATAATCGAGACAGAGCTCGAAGCTAAACATAAATATTTTAAACCAAGTATATTACTCTATCAAGCCAAAAGGCTTAAACATAACAAAATTACAACACCCAGCTCATGTCCGGTATATCCAGCGTCATGGTGTGAGTTTGGAAACAAAACTAACAGTCAAGTAATTAAAATCCTCTTTTGTTGTATATCTTTTATAAGATAAGAAAAAGGAGATACAAGTCACGACATCATGGCTAGAGCCACCCTGCTATAGGCAAGGGTGTAATAAAGAAAAACTAAATCTAAAAACTGAAAACCAAACAGCCAAATTATGGAGGAACCGAGCTCGTATTTTTCTTCCCAACTAAAAACCCTTTCCCCTAACCATTTCCAAGAAGGGAGTTACCACATTCTAACTGGGGCTTACCCGTAAGTCTGGTTGTCAATCCAAACTTGGAGAGGGTCCTCTACACTTGCATTCACACTAGGCTCCATCCTCATGCGTCCTCTACCTGCTCCCTCTTCTGTGTGTGCTCCATCAGCCAGAAGTGCAAGAAAGGGAACAGTATCTGAAAACACATAAGATAGTGCAAACAAACTATAAAAAATTAGATATTGGAATTTAAAATGATATATAAAAGAACTATAGTTTCTACTGAGCAAAAGAAGAGCTTGAAAATAATGAATCGGATGAGAAATTTTCTTACTACAAATACTGAAAAAAAATAAGATACGAGGGATTGGATGTATGACCATTTTGTTGCATTCAAAACAATACAGAAATCGTTTAAATGCAGGATGTCGAAAATAGTTTGATTGCTTTGCAGTGGCCAATGTGGACAAATTGATTATGTATCAAAGTGGCAAAAATCCGATAAGAATATATATAATCAATATAGTTTTAGGGAAACCTCTGTTTGTGTTTGTATGTTGAAAAGATTACTATGACAACTATAATGTTTAAGCAATTCCATTACACTAAACCGTAGTAGAGAGGCAGCTTAGAGATATATCGTTGAGCACGGGTTCTCACAATTGTTTTTGAAATAGTTTTTTTTGGGTATTTTTGGTTTGTGAAGTTCAATTTATTATAATATCTTAATACTATGTGTGATGTGAATACAATGTATGGAACTTTTATCATGTTTTGTACATACCAACGCTTTTCATGTGCAGTAAAAAAAATGTGCAACATATGGTGTTTTAACAATGAAATGTATGCTCAGTGAAATAAAAATGTATAAATGCACTTTTAGAATTGAAACAAATTATAATTAATGTAAAAATAGTTGTCTAATTTTCTATTTCATTATAATATGCTAACCTCCTTTTCAAAGTTTATGGAAACAAGCATTGTAGGTTGTAAATCAAATCCAAGGGAGCTAAATGACCGCCAACTTTTTGGATATTTTCAAATTTAAAATGGTTTTGATAAGGAATAAAAAATGTATATGGATTTAAAAAAGAAGCAATACCTGCTTATTTGTCGTGGTTGAACATAGTGTACAGGGCTATCACCTGTTGGATATACAATATTGTTTCTAATCCTCCAACAAAGTGAAGCAACACAAGAATAAAACCGATTGAGGTTAATATTTTTTCTTTAAAACAAATGCCATGACTACACAGAAAATTCAGAAACTACATGGAATAGTTTTATGGAAATACCTATGCAAATGGAAATGTAGAAAAAAACGTTTCTTTTTCGTATTGTATTCATGGTATAGACAGTGCAAAAATTCACCAAAGGATTGATGCATAAGAGGCCCAAAAAAAAATGAAGAACAATGTAGATAACAATACATATAAACTGAATAATTTTTTAAAGAATTGGTCAACACTTGTTAAAGGCATGCTGATCAAGTTCGTGCAGTTGCAATATGTGATGCATTGTCAATAGGTAAAGGATCATTGTTGCTGGAAAGTAGTTGCGTTATGGATTTGGAAAGAGCATGGTCATAACAAATTCATACCATGATATAAAATGTAAGTAATAGTTATTTTTTCCCATGTTGAACATACCAAAAAAACTACTCCTTTTTTTAAGGCACAATTGGAAATAAGATTGCAGTGGAGTGACAATCATGAACTAATTAGACCAAGTATGGACAAACAATAAATTTGCATGATGTTATGGATAAATAGCAGCACAAATTCTTGAACTTCATATTTGATACACAATAAACTCAGTTTGTATTGCAAGAAATGTTTCGGAGAAGTCATTTCAACTAAAGTTGACCTTTTTTTCTAATTATGAAACAAAAGAAGTAGCAGGTGAGCGTATTGGTAAAAGGCACATTTTACAATATAGGTTTATGAAACAAAAGAAGTAGCAGGTGAGCGTATTGATAAAAGACACATTCTACAGTAGAGGTTCAAAAAAGGATTGTTGCAATGAAGTTTGGAATCTGTATATGTGCATGGCATAACACAAAAATATATTTACACAAATTATTTGTAAGTGGATTTAAGCATTCAAGTCAATACAAGAGCTTTGCATCTCTAGAGATTTGATTCCTCTAGGCGTTTGATAGAGCCTAGGATTTATTCAATAAAATGGGTCCCTTCGCAAAATCACCTAAACAAAATAAACATAGAGGAGAGGTTTGAGTGACTTCACACAAAGCTGTGAACCAGAATCCACACCCACCAATAAAAATCCAGAATCAAGTGGCAGAGTCACCTCCTTCCGAGTAGCAAAAGCAGACAAAGGTTGATCTTCAAAAGGCACCCCATCCTTCTTAACACGCTAGAATTATAATTTAAAGAGTTATGGTGTATTATTAATTTTTTTTTTCATTTTTTTTCTTATTTTTATTTATATGAAAAAAGTATTAACATAATAATGTATTTAATTAATTTAATTATTTTTATTTAGATGAAAAAGTATTAACATAATTTTTTAGTAATAAAAGACAACTTTGTATTAAAGAAAGTTGTGTCAAATGTATAAAGAAACCTAAGATCCAGTAATAAGTCTACACAACCAAAATTCATCATTAACCAGTGCATGCAAACAAGTTAGCATATCTCCAACAAGAACATATTATACAACACGGAACAGAGTATTTAATTAATTTCATTATTTTTATTTAGATGAAAAAGTATTAACATAATTTTTTAGTAATAAAATACAACTTTGTATTAAAGAAACTTGTGTCAAATGTATAAACCAGCATAGATCCAAATCCAAGGCTCTATCAAGCACCGAGAGGGATCAAATCTTTGGAGGTGCAGACCTCTTCTTAAGTATTGCACTCAACTATCAGCTTTACTGTGATTCAAACCAAAAGACGCATTTTTTTATTTAAGGTCCACAAATAATATTTTTATTATTAATACTTAATACTATTTATGGTTGCATATAATATTTTTTATTTTGTTAGGAAAAAACATTAAAACATCTCCCCCATACATAGTTTTAAAACCATGTGCAAGGCCCTCCTAAAATCATGGGTTGTTTAGGAGGCCTTGCACATGGTATTAAAACCATTTGCAACTACCTCCTAAACCATGTACAACAAAACCATGGGTTGTTTAGGAGGCCTTGCACATGGTATTAAAACCATTTGCAACTACCTCCTAAACTATGTACAACAAAACCATGGGTTGTTTAGGAGGCCTTGCACATGGCTTTAAAACCATTTGTAAGGCTCTCCTAAACCATGTACAATAAAACCATGGGTTTTTAAGAGGCCTTGCACATGGTTTTAAAACCATGTGCATGACCAACATTTTTTTTTACGGATAATTCAAGTTTTTTTATTTTTTTTTATTTTGTTAAGTAGAAACATTACAACATCTCCCCTATATTGTGTTGTTTTTCTCACGAACATTTTTTATGGCAGATAATTAAATTTTTTATTATTTTGTTAGGTAGGAACATTACAACATCTCACCCATATTAGATTGTTTTTGTGGTCGACATTTATTTTGGAAGATAATTAAAAGTTTTGTTTTTTATAGCCGACATCTATGTAACGTTACATAACATTACAAGGTTAGGTAAAGTTACAACGTTACAAGATCTCCCCCATACTGGCTGTAGAGCGTCTCTCGGCGCAATAAGCCTAAGATCCAGTAATAAGTCTACACAACCAAAATTCATCATTAGCAAGTGCATGCAAACAAGTTAGCATATCTCCAACAAGAACGGATAATACAACCGGGGAAAACAGAGTCTTCACGCATTCATCAAAATAATACAAATTCCAAAGACACTACTTAAAAGATCACTAAATGTCATGTAAAGCCCAAAGACACTACTTAAAAGATCACTAAATGTCATGTTCTTAAAGCAGCTAAAAAGAAAACCAGATTTTGCCATCCATTGCTCCCAATGCAATTTTTGAGAGAGCATCCTCTTTGTTGTTTAATTATCTGTAAACATGGTTAAAGAATAACCAAGTAAACATATTCTTCATAATTATAGTATTATTTAGTTAGTAATTAACATCCAACATAGTTAAAGAATAACCAAGTAAACATATTCTTCATAATTATAGTACTATTTAGTTAGTAATTAACATCTAGATATTTAATTTTTACCTTGTCTTTTTTCCTTTACTCAATTAATGATCACTCGAAAGTCTCCTAATACCTTGTTCGTTCTTTTTTATGGTAGAGTATGGGGATTAACATAATGATGTATTTAATTTGATGGCAATAGTGAATATGAACTTTAATATAAAATCTCAAAATCTTTTGAGGTAATTCGACATTGTTTATTTAGTCGTTCCTTCCCTATATAGATATGTGGTGTTTCTATATTGTTAATTAAGTCGTGCAATAATTTTCAGGGTCCAGTTTCTCTCTACATATTCGGCCCATCCAAACCATACTACAGAAATACCAACTGATATAATCGAAGGCACAAAGAAAAAGAATGAATAATAACAAAGAGAAAAGACAAAATATTATTGAGCGTCACCGAAACCACTCTACATGTTCCTCACTTAAACCATCAAATTACAAATATATTGTTGTACACCATTTGAAATATATTAAATAAAATATAAATGTTTCCACCATTTGTTTTCACTTGGAACTTCAGGCCAAGCCAAACCACATGGGAAGGTTAATGTATAATGTCGTTTTCCATAACTTCATAATTAATGCATAGCTGGTCACGCGTTTTATTGTTCGAGAGATCTTCGGGGCATACACTGCGAAGAGGTCCGCGGTATATACTCCAAAGCCGTCTACTGACTCGGCCAGCGGGCGGCCCGCTTCTCGGTGACCATTCGCACGCTGCACCGCTCGATTTCTTGCCAACGAGACTTAGAATTGGTCATCGCTGTTGCATTGTTTATTCGAATCGGCAAGTGTTACACAGACAGACTTTCCCTCCCGAGGAAGAGGAAAAGTCTGTCCAGTGTTACACTATTAATTAATTCTTATATACAACAAATCTCCTTAGAGCCGTAATTACCTGACATCAACATC
>LPNX010212859.1:25134-78389 GCA_001517045.1 Pseudotsuga menziesii
AGCCGAAAAGGATGGACGAAAGGTGAAACACAACCGTCACATGAATGTATAAATGAATGCTTAGCCATGAATAGAATGATCAATCGGGAGTTATTACCAACAATTTTGTTAATACATGTTAGTTCATTAATTTGTTAAATGGTCTAATATTTACATTTTTTGAAGTTGTAGGAACCGCATTTTGAACAGGATGTTAGAGACATTGATCTCAGTGAATTCCCCCTAGGTGGATCCTATGATTACCTCACGAAGGTAAGTACATGGTTAATGAATAAATCTTGTTCAAATTATTTATTTATTACTATACACTCCTTTATATATTGCTAATATTTATAATTTTTAAACTTGCAGGTGCTATCTGGCTCTATAGAGGAAAAATACATTGCTAGTAGCAATCCCTCCCATGGGGGAGATATGTCCCGGGAAGAGGTAAGTATATTAAACCATGTTAGTTTTTTATTACATATTATTGCATCCATTCATGTCCATGTCTAACTATGGTAACACTTTATGACTGCAAACGTCAATGCAAATCCATTCACCACCTCTTTGGTTTGGATCTCCCCATAGTCAAAACGTAGATAAGCGTGTTGTCTACACTAGATGACCCTATTCCATAAAAAGAGAAGGTGTCCATGATGATGAAACTACTGATTCCACGGTAATGTACACATAACCTCCCATGATAATTGTTGGTTAGATTTCAATTCACTTCACAACTGTTTTTCTTAATGTTATTTTCGTTGTTTAAAACATTAGGATGGAGAGTAGTCTTTTCCAGACCTTAGCGAGGTTGTTGATGCTACATATACAATGGGGATAAGTCACACAAAGGTATCTAATTGAATATTTGTACTTGTACAGTTCATTTGTATTGTGTATGGACATGCACGATGTATAACTATTTTAGAATTTGGTTAATGTAGCCACATCTTGGTCCATTACTGCATGAAACCAAGGTTGATGTTTAACCTACGACTCCACTTGCTATTCAAGAAACCTAGTGTCATTCCCTATAACATATTTTTTGGGTGAAATGTTCATTATTTACATAATTGGTTAGTACTTTCTCATGCATCTACATGTTTATAATTGACATAGTTTTTTTTATTCACAAAGAAGCATTGCAGAGAGACTCTCTGCAAGGAGGAGGACACAAGAGGAATCTACACCCTCGATGGATTCAGTGAGTTTTTGTTTTATGTATAGATGAGTCGTATTTTAAATTTTTAAACTTTTTTAGTGCTAGACGATATTAATTTAGGTACATGATCGAGAAATACGATCCTTGATTTGCAGCCTCCAAAGATGCATAGTTGTTGTGGACAGAGGCAACACGCATCGGAATCAGGAAAAAACAAGAGGAAGTTAGAGTTTTGATGTGTTAGGCCAGGACAAATATGTAC
Organism: Pseudotsuga menziesii; assembly: GCA_001517045.1. NCBI lineage: Eukaryota > Viridiplantae > Streptophyta > Pinopsida > Pinales > Pinaceae > Pseudotsuga > Pseudotsuga menziesii. The sequence goes on from LPNX010212859.1 coordinate 26,541, forward strand.
TTTTGTGTACAAGAGGAAGTTAGAGTTTAGGGGTGCAGTCTAGGACATGTGTACTTTTGTTTGCATGTACATTAATGATATTACGAAGAGAAACTTCCTATGGCTTGAGATGTACTACAACAGACTGAATGACACCAAAAATCAATCCATTCCACTATGCAAGAGAAATAAATATATCGAACACAAAGGGTTATGAAGCATACCTTATTCTGAACAGTTGATGTAGATCCTTGTTGAGCTTTTCCAACACGCTTGTATTCACAATTCACTCTCAATAACAACATACAAGACAAGCATGATATATGTCAAAGTGTTATTACTACTATAGAATATATAAACCATCATGTATAAAAAAAAATAACTACATCCATGGATACAATATTCATAGTTATGCACATGTATTGGATAGGAAATGGATATTTCTATTAATAAAACAGAGATACAATAGTGACAAACTCTGTCGGCACTTCTTTGAATTGGAGAAACCGAGTCCTCCACTTGGGCCTCCACCACTTTAATCCTCCATCACAATCGAAAGCTTACAAAGCAAAGAAAATATTGGGAAGAGCATAACTATGTGCTCCAAATGGACAAAGGGATGTAGAAACAAGCATAAACAAGTGAGGCAACAATGAACTATTGTTTCCTTGCTCTCCAAATTCTGTTCCTTCAATGTGTCCAAGAGGCTCAATATATAGCACTCCAAATATGAAATGGAGGGTCGATTCTGAGCATTCTCAAGGCATATGGACATCCAAGAGTCAAGTTATTCGAGACTCTATGAGGAAAATTACAAAAACTTTTTTCTTCATGCACATTTTCTAATGTACATGGGTTTTGGCTCAAAAGCTGCGTGTACACACGGATATTGCTTAAAAAGTCACATATACACATAAATAGGTGTTTTTTGGGGACTTTCTTGGGACGTTAAAGTATAATTTGAGCAAAGGGGGTCCAAGGAGTCTGCAGAGGGACATGGAAGTCCATAAATATGTGATATACCAAGTGTGGTAAAATCAGCTATAACATATGCTCCCTAATGTGTGAGGTTAGAGAGGTAACATGATGGCCAAAATACATTATATCCATCCCAGAAGTGGAGTAATGAAGACCCAGGTGGAGGAATCAACCACTCACCAATACAATACAATGATAAATCTCTGCATATGACTGCAAATATACATATATCAGTCCTGGATACATAAGAGTACAATGGCCATTAATATGCATGATATACAAATGTCATGTGTGGTCATCGCCATCTATAATATACCATGAACAAGATCTCCATAGTGGATGAAGATATCTAACAATATATTGGAATCTGGTCATGAGAGCTGACATCTCATGAATACTAGCACAATCAAGGAGTTAGCATATGTGGAATGCCACCAATCTCATAGGTCTTCTATGAAAACTGCTACGCGTACATGGTCCATCATGTAAATAAAGGTGTCGAGGTTGAACATGATAGTCTGTCATCTGATTACTGGTCATTTATGTATATCGTTAACATAGATGAGATATCCCACCGATAATGATAAATGGAATCAAGGTACAGAGTGCAATATAATAAGTGTGAATAGATGTGTTGAGGTTGAACACTTGAAAGAATCCATCTATCAGGGGGCATTGATGTATTCCCAAAACTGTTGATGGTGAGAGAACCTACCACTAATGACTGTAAGTATCAAGGCACGAAAATGGAATCTAGACTCCTATTCCAGAATAAATGATCTAAAGTCAATGGAATGGAATCTACTGGAAGGAGGGAATTAGGGAATCCCCCATCAACCAACACGAGGTACTCAGCAACACTAGATAATGTGGAAGAACTCAAATGCACAAGATGTGCATGAACCAATTACTGTACAGAAAATGGCCGACATGGAAATTCAAGATAATTGAGGAATGGATGACTCAGGATAGAGTTCCTTCGAACAGGAGCATAAGTCAAATCGTGACTGAACATAGGAATCATGGACTTGACATGCAAACTGGGAAAACTCTGTGACATAGGAGGAATCAACAGAGGCTCCATAGGGACTGGAAGCATAACCAGTCGGTGGAGAAAACTCAGAGTAACGAGTATAGCTCCTAAAGTCATACTAACAACCCAACCAATGGTTGTGATATATAGTGCGCTTTTTGAAGGAGACATGACTCAATAGCTTCCAAAGATAATATCATTTCCTATCTGTCTTTTTATGTTTTTTTTTAATTTTTTTAGATTTTTTTAGATTTGAAAATCTTGAAAAAGAATAAAAGTTCTTATAGTATACAGCTAGGAGGATATGAGTGTCATGGGAAAGAAAACTAGGTCCAAGTAGTGGAACATACCTATGCTCAATGCAAGGAATCATGTGCAGGATAAGGACACTAGGGGGAAGGTCTCCTCCCAGTAAGGAATGATCAAGCTACAAAGGATATGTAAAAGGATCTGCTTCGCTAGGAATGAAACAAGCTTGGGCTACATGGATTATAGCTATGAGGAATGGATTCGACATAACGCTCAATAAGGCAAGAAAAATGCATGAAATGCAATTAAAATTTGATATGCAAGGGATTCCCTGTGGGATATGGCCAACATAAAGTTCAAGAGGAGTATGAAGCTCTTTCTCAAGGACATGGTAGGACTATAAGGGACTCCCAAACCTAAAGGAGAAATCTGAGCATGGGTACCAAATTGCAAAATGAGATCTAACTAGGGCACCCATGTATAGGAAATATCTACAACTTACATAATGTCACTTCTAGTAGCAGTATGAAAGTTCTGTGACATCACGAAATGGTCATAATTCAATTCATTATGCAAGCAGATGTGGAGTCCTAACCTATATTCCAGTTCAAAATTATACCTATAATAGATACAAATGGGTCAAAGTATTAGCAAGAGTGTACAAAAAATGGACCCTACATGACAATAATATTAGTCCAAAACAACTGGAAATAGTCAGTAAAGAGTCCAAACTATAGGGTATAGGGAGGACTGATCATGACAACTACATTCAAAAGAAAGAGTGCAATGGACGATGGGACATAAGAAGGAATGTAATGTGTAGACCCAACGTTCATGTATCCACTACCACCCTCGTGAGGGTGAACACTAGTGTTAAGATCAGAAGAAGGGACTGAAAATCCTTCGCAAATGGAGTAGAGGATGGAATATGACCACTCATGAATCTATGATCAAGGTACGGGGATGTAGTGCCCCCCATCCCAACACCAAGGTCCGCACTGGGACATGGAGCGGGTGACAAGATACTAGTAGTGATATAAGGCATGTCGAACATAAAAGGACCCGAACTCAAGAGAACATAAATATACTCAAGTAACCATGATCCATAAAGAAAACTAATGCACAAAGAGCATACTCCTAAGAAAATATATAGCCAGATGTAGACAAACCAAAGGGAGGATAAATGAGCTCCTGAATGTAGCATGTATGTCTCTCCTAGGAGAGGCTGGAGACTCCCATACACTAGAAGTGGAGGTGTGTAAAAAATTATAGTGGCCATCAGATTCAACGTGTAAACAGATTGCGCTATCCAACCCCTACCTCGCCAGGACACTCACAAAATAACCTATGCAAGTAGCCCCTATGATACCTAGGTAATGCAACTAAGGTCACCCTGATATAACCAATGCTCAGGAAGATAGTTGCAGGCGGGATCTACTATATGGGCAGGGGAGCAGAGCCCAATGCTTGAAAGAACCAATCAGTACCTCAAAATTCCTAAGATATGAACAATATCCTAGACATATCTCCATCGCTCACACAAAGTGGCCAAGGNATGGGCAGGGTAGCAGAGCCCAATGCTTGAAAGAACCAATCAGTACCTCAAAATTCCTAAGATATGAACAATATCCTAGACATATCTCCATCGCTCACACAAAGTGGCCAAGGGCTGTCCCGACCACAATCATGTACATTTCCTCATGCTTAACTCCTGTGTAAGAGGAGCCTCCTGAGAACACTAATTATATCAAGGATTTTACTCTCTCACCTAGACATATACCTACTTGTTTTGTTTAGTAGTCTTAGAGAATTTACTCACAATCAACTATTCCAAGACTCTAAAACCTAATATTGTTGATGTCCTATCAAAGAAAAATGTGTAATTCATTTTAAATTAAGCGTTGATTTTAGTGGATGTGATTACCCAAAGGAAATGACCGTGCAACCAATTATGTTGTGACTTAGTAGTAAAAGTAAATGTGCACACCTAACAAACAATGCCAAGTGCAATTTTTTCTAAATACGAAAACGGGGTATGCCACTACATGAGATGCATACTTTTCATTCAAATGACAATGAAACCATTCCTATATGAAATTATGACTATAAATTCACTAAGAAAACCTAATCCAAGTACCACCTTAAATCCATATGTGAGATGCAAGTAAAAATGCAACTATTTTGTATTTTCAATATAAAAGAATGAAAATGCAATAAAGTCATTAAAATCCTGAGTCTTTGTAGAAATCATCAAACAAAATCCAAGAAAGACACTGAGACAAAAATACTAATGCACTAATGGAAAAACAAAAAAGGATATAAATTACTAGAACTACTTTCAAAGAAAAATCAATGAGAAAAAGGTCTCTAGTCACAAAAGAAGCAGTCACCAGAAAACATCAGTACCCAAGAAGACCCAACCACACTCACAACCCACCCAACAACTTCCCACATAAAAAAAAACAAAAATGGAGGATGTATGTGACTGTTCAAATAACACTAGCATATGTACGTGGCTTTTAGCCAAAAAACTACATGTATACGTGACTTTTAGCCAAAAACCTGCATGTATACGTGACTTTTAGCCAAAAACCTACATATGTACGTGACTTTTAGCCAAAAACATGCATATACAGAGAAGGAAGTGGTAAAAGGAAGGCCAAGGGTCAAACCAATCTAGGGGAGTGTTAATGGATGAACATACTACTAAATGTGACACAGAAACAGGGAGAAATAGAGAGCAAGCCAAGCACATTGTGCCCCCAATCCCCAAAGAAAAACAAGAAACCTCCCCAATGGAGTCTCCAATTTTGTTATGGAGAGAAACTTCCTATGGCTTGGGGTGTACCACAATAGACTGAATGGCACCAGAAATCAATCCATTCCAATATGAAAGATAAATAAAGATATCTAACACTAATGGATATGAGGCGTACCTTGATCCGGGTAGTTGATGTAGATCCCTGTTGAGCTTTTCCAACACACTTGTATTCACAATTCTCTCTCAACAACAACAAACAAGAAAAGAAGTCTATATGTCAAAGTGTTAAGCCTATTATAGAATATATAAACCATCATGTATAAGAAAAAATAACTACATCCATGGATACAATATATATAGTTATGCACATGTATTGGACGGAAAATGGATATTTCTATTAATAAAATGGAGATACAATAGTGACAAACTCTGTCAGCACTTCTTCAAACTGTAGAAACCAAATCCTCCACCTAGGTCTCCACCACTTCAAAAAGCATAAACACGTGAGGCAACAATGAACTATAGTTTCCTTGCTCTCCAAATTCTCTTCCTTCAATGTGTCCAAGAGGCTCAATATATAGCACTCCAAATAGGAAATGGAGGGTCAAGTTCGAGCGTTCTCAAGCCATATGGAAGGCCAAGAGTCAATTTATTCAGGACTCTATGAGGAAAATTAAAAAATAAAATTCTTCATGCACATTTCCCTATGTATGTGGGTTTTGGCTCAAAAGTTGCTTGTACACGCGGATAATGCTTAAAAAGTCATGTATACACATAAACATGTGTTTTTGGGGACTTTCTTGAGACATCAAAGTATAATTTGAGCAAAGGGGGTCCAAGGAGTTTGTAGAGGGACATGGAAGGCCATAAATATTTGATCTACCAAGTGTGGTAAAATTAGCTATAACAAATGATGTTTTTGATACATGTACATTTGATCGGTTTAAAATTTGAGAAACGCACAATTACAACATTGTATAATGACAACAATGTACATTTAAATTGTTCTTTACCATGATTAAATTGCATATACAATCTGAAATTGTATTCACAACAATTCAACATACCTAACACACATAATCACCAAACACACCTAAGCAACTTACCTAAGTAAGTGGAATACAAAAGCACCGTACCCATATAACAACCCAACAAACATTTAAAGGTTGCATGAAGTTGACACACCTAAGTGATGCATTTGTGTGGCCCACATAAATTAAATTGGTGTTTTGAATGATGAATTTCATCTAACGAATATATGGGATACACATATATCATCTACAAATAAACACACAGAGGTTGTGTATGAAATACAACACATAAAAAACAATGTGTATGAATAGTTGTATACACCCAAAATAATTACAAATAACTTGAATACTTTGAAGGATCATTCTCGAGTTGTTAATTAGCTGTAGTATTACTCATTGTTATTGTTCTACCTGAATCTAAAATTAAAGTGATGAACTCGAGTCCACAAGTTTGTATTTGATTGACTTGGACTTAAACGCAGATTTCTTATATCTGGGTATTATATGGAAAAAGAGTATGAGTAACACCCTGGTGCTCTAGCTCGACCCTTTGCATGAATAATACCTTTATATGATGAATATGACTAATAATTAATGTGATAAAACTATGGTGTACTTTATCGGCCCTATTATTTCCATAGCGTTATTTTATAAATTTCTCTATTATATTTATTGTATGCTCTAGTGTAAAAGTTTACCCAGTAGTACAATAAAACAATTCAATTATAAGAGGAATACTAGGAACAAAATGTAATAATAAGGTATCCTTTTTCTATGTTCTTCCAATGTGTAACTCTTAGTCAAACATAGATCTCTGAGCCACAGTCATCATTCTATGGCACATTGAATCTCACCTCCTACAGGCTTTCAAGGACACCTATTGAATCCCTACCTGGGGCATAGAATTCCAACCAGGCATCAAAACTTGGTTTTGGGGGACCACGCAAGTTTTTTTAGGTAGGTTCCATGTGGGAATGTTAGCCACAAGTTCTAAGTCGAGGAATTTGTAAAGTTGACCCCTATGTGCAAAAATTTCGCATCCCCTTACTGAGAAAAATATTATTTTCCAAAATTGACCTAAACCAAGATCCCTTATCCATGGAAATAGTGGAGAGGACCACCAATAGAAATATCTTGATGTCTTGATTCCAATGGAGTCAATGGTTCATCGATCTGATCTATGGTCATCATGCTATGGCACGTTGAAGCTCACCTCCTACATGCTTTCAGGGATTCCTGTTGAATCCCTACCTGGGGCATAGAATTCCATTCATGAAACAAAACTGAGTTCTATGGAGTCATACAAGTGTGTTTAGGCAAGTTCAATGTGGGAAAGCTAGACACAAGTTATCTATCTAGGAATTTGCAAAGTTGACCCCTATGTGCAAAAAAATCACATTTCCTTATCAAGCAAAACCCTAGTTTCCAAAATTGACCTAAACTAGGATCCCTTGTCCATGGATCTAGAGGAGAGGACCACATATATAACTATCCCAATGTCCTAAATATAATGGAGTCAACGGTTCATTGATCTGAGCCATGGTCATAATTCTATGGCACATTGAAGCTCACCTCCTACAGGCTTTTAGGGACACCTGTTGAATCCCTACCCGCGGCATATAATTCCAACCATGAATCAAAATTTGGTTTTGGAGTGTCATTCAAGTGTGTTTAGGAAGGTTACATGTGGGAATTCTAGACACACATTCTCGGTCAAGGAATTTTCAAATTTGACCCCTATGTGCAAAACTTTCACATTCCCTTACTGAGCAAAACACTAGGTTCCAAAATTGACCTTAAACAATGTCTATTGTTGATGGAGCCAAAGTAAACAGCCACCCCTAGCACTATCTTGATGTCATAAATCCAATGAATTCGATCGTTCGTCGATCTGAGCCATGGTCATCATTCTATGGCACATTGAAGCTCACCTCCTACAGGATTTCAGTGACACCTGTTGAATCCCAACCTGAGGGATTGTTGTAGGTACAACAGATCCCATGTTATTTTGACACGGGAGCCCAATTACACATACGAAGATAAGTTGGTAAGACTCTTCATAATCTTAATGGGATTTCTTTAAGATTTTTATTTGACTCTTGGGATTCCTTAACTTAACCAAATTTTAAAAAAATCCATGTTTGATTTATTTGTTTTAAATGCATTAAGATTGTTTTTTGTTTGGGATTGTCTTAACACTCTGCATCCCACAAGTTGTGGCATGCGAGGGGAGTTTTCATGTGTGTTTATTTTAATCAACCTGCATCCTGCATCCTGCAAGTTGTGGATTGTAGGTTGCAGGGTTATCATTTGTTTACATTTTGGTTTGTGTGTTTCTACATTCCGCATCCCACATCCTGCAAGATGCGGAATGCGGAGTGCAGAGCTGATTGAATATTTTTTGCTATTTTGTGGTTCCACACTCCGCATCCCACATGTTGCAAGGTGCACGTTGCAGAATGATTAATAAACTTGCAATTTCATGTTTGATTCCTCATCCTGTAAAACTGATCCTCACCGTTCTTTTTACCCTCATCTAATGGTATTTACTATTTCTCGGGAATTATAAATATGATAGTTTTGTTTACGATTTTCACTATTTTTACTGTTGTAATTTGTTCTGCTATGTGATTTTACCTCCATATTTTACCACGCGATTCCGACAGTGTTTACTATAGTTTCAGGTTGGTTACCAAGTCGCTTTCTCACAATTTGAATTGTTTACTGTGCTTCTTGTATAATTCAGTTTTAATTTTGGGTACAAGTATTCAAAACAATACATGGCAACATCCAAAACCCCCGGATTCACCAGGAGTAAAAATCTTCATAAGGACATGTTCACCAAAGAACCGAACTTCGGTGTCTTTTCTAATACTAGTAGTTGAGTGACTAAAACTTACCAATTAGATTGGTCCCGGGTTTACTCAATCTTCGATAACAATGACCTCTCAGATTTCTAGAGTGACCAACTTGTTTATGAGAGAATTAGAGATTCTAGTCTACATATGATTGTTGCAAGACTAGCCATCCTACCCTATAATGATGCCATTAGATGGATTGTAGACCACGCCAATGTGAAAGATCATTCGTTTAATACTAGTACCAGGTGTCAACTAGCAAATTTCTGCTCTAAAATCTTTGTGAGGGTTTATGCCCTTAAACCTTTTATACAACTCCTCGATGTGGAATTTGTTAAAGCTCCCAAATCCACATTCAATTTTGATGAAATGCTTAAATACTGGATGACTTAACCATGCAAGTTTTCCAAGAGGAAAGACGAACTATACCCCTGTCGAATGGTTTAAAGAGCCTTACTCCCTGCTTGTAGCGATGTTATGCAGGATTTTGGTATTCCCAACTGTTCTTTCTTTAAAGAGGAATGGGCTCCAATCGCTCATCATATTATAACTACGGGTGACTCTTTCCCCTAGGCCTCAATCCTATCACTTGAACTCAAAAACACCATACAAGAGTTCCAGAAAGCCACTACTAATAAAAAGCCCAATTTTTATCTCACTGCGTTCGTTGTGCACATCTTTTGTGTTGAATTATCTTACCCTAATATGGGATGGAGCTGGATATTACCATCCCCCCCGTGCATATTTATCATTCCGAGCTTTGGGATAGAAACTATGTAGCTAGGTTTTATGATATATGTGAGAGTTTCCTTGGCTAGGTGTATTTTCTGATTTTCAACAAAGAAGCCCCTGCATTCTCACCAGAAGCAAAATCTCTCATAGCCACTATGGGAGACTGGTATGTTGGTGAATAATTCACCTATATCAGGGTTTACGATAGCAACATTTTTAACATGTTTCCTACAATCGTGACGGACAAGTTGGTCCTAGAGGAGATCTCATTTCAAACAGTTACAAAGGGGATTTACAAAAAATGTGTTGCACCGAAGAGGAAAGTTTGGCCCAAGTTTCCTATTACCCTTGGATCCTTAAGCGTACCCACTTCTACTTGGGCATCAGAGCTGAGTGACCACATAGTATCACTTGAACTTGGTTTTGCAAGCAAAAGGCAGCATGATCCCAAAAGGATTGTCTATTTACACCTAAAGCAGAACCATTTTAAAACAGGTTATGTTCATGAGGAAACTCCGGATGATTTCATTTATCAGGGAGTATATATATTTTCTGAAGTCCTGGATAGGGCTAAGAGTAAAGAAGAGCAAATCCATATCCTGCAGTACCCAAAGGATATCAAGGATAGGGTAAAACATTACAGGTCTATGGAGTTAGACATCCTGGAAAGGGTGACAAAAGACAAGGAAGAAAGAGAAGCTCAAGCTGCAACAAAGGAGGCATTGGCATCCAAAAATGCATCTGTGGAAACCAACTCAGACTTGGATAAAGGAAAAGCTCCCATGGGAGAAATTCCCTAGACATCTATGGAACAACAGGTTAAGGACTATTTGCAGACTTCAGATCAAATAAAGCAAAATCTAAACATGATGACTTCAACACTAGATACTTAAGAAGTTGCAACCTCTTAGTCAGCTGAAATTTCCCATGTAACCACTGTGGTTGAAAAGACTCAACCTGAACAAACTCAGGTTGAGGAAAAACCTTTAAAGAAGATAAATATATCCATTCATGTTCCTACTATTGACCTGACTAATTCAGAGCATGAGGAAGAAATAATTTCTCCTGTGCCTGTTACTGTTGAGACTGGTAATGATTTCCAAAATTTCACTAGTGGTAATAATGGTAAACTTTCATCCCCTCTTCCTTGATCTCAACCTTCTTTTCAGTATGTTCCCTCTTCTTCTGCAATACTTCTTTCATCAATAATGGCTTTATCATCATTGTCTGATGGCTCTATTGTGACACCTTTTATGTCTGAGCTCTATCAAAATGCCACTATATTACCAGAATCAATCACACCTGTTCTTATGGATATGCATATTCCTTCATCTTTTGTACCTCCAGTTTTCAAAATCCCATTGCATATCCCTTCATTCAGCTCAGTGTCATCCCCTGTGTCTGATAAAATTACAACAGTTTCACCATCATCATTACTCAAGGCCACTACTCTGCAAATTTCTTCTATGGAAGCTTCTGCTCATGACATTGCTTTAGCCCTTGAAGTAACTCTTACTTAGAATTTTACTCCCTCCCTTGCTACCTCTCATATCACTATGGCTATGCCCTCTCAAACCACAACTCAAAATTCATCTTTGATATCCATAGGAATTAGAATACCCCCCATTGATGAGGTTAGAGATGAGTTCAATGAAGATTTTGTGGTATCTTTGGGTGAATATCGATATAGTAAATCTGATAGATCAGTGGTAAAATGGGGCAAGAAGAGGGTCAGAGATCATAATGATATGGACATGTCTATGGTAAATGAATTTGTATGGACGTAGCAATAAAGTGACCCACAAGCCTATGCTACATATGTAGCATCTATTCTAGGAGCCTTCACAAGTGCCAATCTGGAGGCTGTCAACAATTTGAACAGAGAGTTTGTTGAGAAAAAGGCATAAATTTTCAGATTGAAAGAAGCATTGGAGCAACTCAGGAAACAACATGAGACCAAGTAGGATGAACTTCAAACGAAGAATATTACTCTCAGTGAAGAGTTTCAAAAGAAAAATAATGATAATGCCACTTTGGTTCAAAAAGATGCAGTATTAGAAAGGAAAAATGAAGAGGCAACTGCAAGTGCAACTTCATCTTCATTTTCCAAATTTTCCCAAGAAGAGTTTAAAGAGCTTGCCATCCAAACTAATAGGGAACACTATGATTTGTTATGTGAGTTATTTAAAACTCTAGATGATATATTTGAGACTCACATGGTGTTTGACAAGATGGTTGTTGCTTTGGAAGACCTAATTGAGAAAAGATAGCAAGCCTCAAAATCTTATGATGAGGTCACAGACTGACACAGGTACATGAAGGATAAGCCTGATAATATCACTCTCCTCACTAATTTTTAGTTTAAAAGAGCCAGAACTATTTTGAGAGATTGGGAAGACTTAGATGAAACAGTAGCTGAATCCATAAAGAAAGCTCAATCTATCTACGGAAGAAAATGGTATGCATCTGACAATATCATGTTGGAATTATCCTTTCCTACTATGGTGCTTATTGAAAAGGCATGTCCACTTGGACTGATGATCAAGCAAGTAGAGCAACGAAGCGATGACCAAGAGGAGAAGATCAAGAAACTTGACCACATCAACATACATGATGTAGAGCAGTTAATCAAACAACCATTTGCAGTACAAGGAAAGATCCACGTCTACATCCGAGTTTGGAATAAGTTGGCTAAGAATGAGGTTGAACATTATAAGTGTAATCCTCAACTTAACATTGAATCTGCCACTTACCTTGATATCAAGGAGCTGCTACGTATTTGGAGGGTGTGGAAATATTTCTTGGGATATTAGCCTTGTTTAGGTTTTGATCCCCTTTAGGGGGGATTCTATTGTTTGTAACAATTATTTAAGTGAATGATCTCTAATGTATCTGGCACTTTTGAATTTTGGAAGAAGGGAGACTAATACAAGGGATCGAACAACACTTCAGTTTTTGCCAAGGTTTTTGTGTAATTTGTTACATACAATTCTGAATAAATATAGTGTTGCAATTCTTATCTCTTGTACTTGATCTATCAAATTTATTTGACAGATTTTAGTTTTCTTGTTCCAAATGATCAGATAGTACCATGATTTATTTGTAATTGATTAATGTGTTTATTTAACTCTGATTTATCTCTGTTATATATTAATGCATTGATAAATCTTCATGAAATTTCTTTTATGAACTGTCTTTATCTATTTCTACAAATGGTTCAACAGTAAAAGTTTTATAGATTATAAGTTGGTTTTTCAACTAGCTTGAGCACCTACACGTTATCTTGAATGGTTTAATTATGATTTACTGTTATTTAATTATGATTTACAATTGTAATCTCAGTAAGTACAGTTTCATCTTATTTACATTTTTGTCAATATGATGAATTGATTGTTCTTCACATAGATCAGGACAACCTGCCATTCCTTCAACACCTCTTCAAAGTAGTTTAGATTTAGATTCGGTTCTTCTTCCTAGTTAGGTTTTAGTTCTCCTTCTCTTTTATTAACTCTTTGTTTTCTATTTTGGAAAATAGATCCACTCTAAATTAAATCCATCCATAATCCATTGGCGGCTACACAAGTATCCGTGGGGGATTACCATACCAAATAGCTCGAGGATAGAACAATACCTGCATGGGATTGTTTGAATCCTTTGGCTGGGTTTTCTCCATGTGTTGTAAGTCTTAAACACCCTTATCATCTACATATTCAGTTAGGGATTCAACAAATGGTTCTGGAAGGAGGGCTAGCACATCATGCCTAAATGAAACACTCACACACCTCCTCCAGCAAGAGATCCAATCATTACTCATAGTCGCGCTAGCACGTCTACCTCAAGGGAACAAGTAGCTCAAGTTTCAGACACTGTCTCAGGTACCCCTATACAAGAACATGCTACCTCATCAAACAGATACGTTCTCGTATCGCCAATTCTAGGGCCCATCACAGTTGAACAACTGTTGAAGGGTAATTCCCACAACGTTGCCGAGTTTAGAAGAAAATTTGGTGAAGATCAGGATTTGCCTCCAATCAGTAATCAAGACACTCCGAGCCCAGGTGATCAAAACATTGAAAGACATTGTGACCGTTTCAGTGAGCCATCCACTCTTGGGTTAGATCTAGGTTCCTTGTTTCAGGAATCAACAACTCCTCGACATAACATCTGAGCAACTCCTCCCTCTTCTTCATCTTCATCTCACAAATCGTCAGATTCTGAATCTTCAAACTCCTCGACAGAATCTATTTTGATGGCTGACGAAAGACATAATAGGCCATGGTTAGACAGGGATGCTATGTACGTTTTAGGAGATCAACATATATTGCCTAAAAACCCTGAGAAATGGCTTCCGAAATTTAATCCAGATGATAAGATTCTTGTGGAAGACCACATAAAATCCTTCATGCAATAAATTAGACTTAGAAATGTTATCCATGAAGACATGGTTTGCAGATTGTTCCCTTACACATTCGAGGGAAAGGCTTCTACTTGGTGTTTCACCTTAGAAGCCAGTTCCATCCCGTCATGGGATGTATTTTATGAACTATTTACTCAAAATTTTGGGGATGATAAGACCCCATAGGAGTTGGTCATATAGCTCTCTTCCATGAAGACTAAGGGTAAATAATTATTCAAAGACTACAATCACCGGTTTTCATATTTAAAGAATAGGATCCCGAGTATAGTACTTCCCATTGAGGAATTACTAGTAGCATATTATATTAAGGGTCTCCCAGCCCAAATAGCCATGTGGATTAAAAGGGCCCATGAAGAGTCCTTGCAAGATGCTTTCTTTGAAGCCATACAGGTCGAAAGAGACATGTTTTGTCTCAAAGACAACTCTGACACCACATCTGAACAAGCGTCTACCTCACGCAGGAAAAGTGACACTTCCCCTAAACCCACTGCTACTAGTCAAGATCCATTCAATATGAGTGAAGTGAAGAAACTCCTCCAACGAATGTCTAACAAGATGGTAGATCTTAAGAAAACAAGTAATGAAAATCAACCAAACAAAAAGGGATTCAATAGGCCACCTTTTAGGAGGCCCACCCAACCCCCTCAGAATCCACCACCTCCAAATCCTAGTGAGGGATTCACCTCAGAAAATATTTTTTCTGTCTTAAATGCCTTAGCCACGAGAGCACCAGACATTCCTAAATCCTCTAAAGATCAGTCCACTCAAGATTCACAACCTCCCCAAGAGGAAGAGGAAGATGACCAGCAGGTCGACTCTATGAGCTTCTCTTTAGAAGAAGAAGAAGAAGAAGAAGAACTCGATAAAGTTTTTAATCTCCAGCAAACACAAAATACCAAGTCTAAAGGGCCACCTCCACAGGAAGCAACTCCTATAGCACAGACCCTTAGCAAAGGTAAGGCTCAATTTTAGAAGGACACCCTCATTCTTGAGCCAGAATACAACTTGGTCTAGTACCTTAAGAGAGTCAAAGAAAACATATCTTTATTTGATATTCTTAAAATCCCTTCCATAAGTGATTCCTTACCTAAAAGCATGATTACAAAGAAACCCTGAGAAACTCATAATAATAACATCGACTCCACTTCCCGTCCAAACCATCCTAAGCCTAGAAGCAAAGGTACTCCTCCCTTGTTACTTACCTTTGAGATATTTAATAGAAATGTGCATAACTATATGGTAGACTCAGGTGCTTCATCTAATGTTATGCGCCTTTCTGTATGTAAGAAGCTTAATGCCACCTGGGAAAACTGTCCTATTCAGATTGTGCAATTAGATAGATCCAAACTTAAAGTGGTAGGGAGGCTGAGAAATGTTCTCCTCAGACTATCTGTAGATCCTCGGATTCACCAAACAATTGATATTGTGATTGAGGATATTCCAGAGGCCTATGGTATGTGGTTGCGTCAGGATTGGTCAGAGAAAATTAAAGGTTACTTTGCTAATGATTGGTCTCACTTGTGTTTTCCTCTTAAAGAGCAGCCTAATAAGCTCAAAGTTGACAGAGAACCTTTCATGAAACAAAGTGTAACTGATCTCGATGGTTCCAATGATTTGTCTCCTTCTTTAACAATCAAATTGAACATTTCACATTTGACACTTTCTTTGGGGGGACTTACCTGCTGATGTATCACCAATAGAGAATGAGTAGAAACGCTCTTAGGTAATTCATCTTACATTTGTTTCATTCTCTAGTACTGTTGTTCATAATGTATATAATGTAAATACCAATTTCAGAATTGATCCTATAATTTGGACCTTGTTTTTTTATGGCTCCAGGTCAAAGGAAGGAGCAGGCGCAGGATGTGTGCTAATTGATCTGAAAGGAATCAAAATGATGATCGCCTGCAGATTGGAATTTGAATGCACCAATAACGTCACTGAGTATGAGGCTTTGGTCCAAGGACTAAAGAAAGCTGTCGATACAGGAGCTAAAGCAATTGAATGTGTGGGAGACTCAGAAATCATAGTGAAACAGGTACGCAATCGAATACACTGTTTGTCTCCATGCTTAGTGAATTATCAGAAATTGATCAGGGATATGATTAATTCCTTTTCACAATTTAATATTAAATCTGTTCCTAGATCACAGAACTTTGATGTAGATCTGTTAGCCAATACCGCATCAAGACTAATTCTGCCCAAAGGTTTGTCTCCACAAAATTTCTCTATTGAATTGATGTACAGACCCTCTATACCCAACAACGTCATGAGTTGGAAAGTCCTTGATGATGACCATTAAATACTGGGCTTCCTGTCAGCTCAAAATACCTTTGAAGGTATGGTGATCGGCAAAGCTAATCATGAGAAGTCTCTATCTAATCCTTCCAACATTATCCCCAAGTCTATCATCAGTATGGAAAAGTTCTATGATTTACAGGATAAATTTAGGAAAAACACCAATTGCAAGACTTAGAGATCAACCCTGAATTATGCTCCTGTTAACCTCAGATTAGAGCAAGAGCCTCTATGTATTAACCTCGGAATTCACTGCTCCCATGACGAATCGAGGAATTTCATTAAACTATGCAGGGAATTTAAGGACATTTTTTCCTAGACATATGATGAACTCAGAACTTTTGGCACTACTTTTATGCATCATAACATCCCTATGAAGCCTGAAATAAAGCCATATCAACAGAAATTGAGAAAAATGCACCCCATCCTGGAACCTTCTATTAAGAAGGAACTCGACAAGATGCTCTCGGATAGGATCATATTTCTTTTTAGGCACATGCAATGGATAGCTAACTTGGTCCCTATTCGCAAGAAGAATGGAGAATCAGACTCTACGTAGACTTTAGGAACCTGAACCGAGCCTATGAAAAAGACAACTATCATGTTCCTCCGATGGAGCAAATCCTATAGAAAGTAGCTGAATCAGAGATGTTTTCACTACTAGATGGTTTTTTTGGCTACAACTAGGTCTTGGTGGCTCCTGATGACCAACTTAAAACTGCATTCTGAACCCCTTGGGGAACATTTTCATATAGACAAATGCTGTTTGGATTAATAAACATAGGAGCCACATTCCATAGAGCTATGGACATAGCTTTCAGGGACTTGAAACATAGCTCTTTCGTTGTTTATTTAGATGATGTAACAATCTACTATAAGAAATGACAAGATCATTTGTTTTCTCTACGACGGGTGTTCGAGAGATGCAGGAGATTTGGAATTTCCCTCAATCCAAAGAAGTCCATCTTTGCAGTAATGAAAGGTAAGCTATTTGGTTTCATAGTATCGAAGAAAGGTATGATCATTGATCCAGAACGAGTTGATGGAATCTCTAAAATCGGCCTTCCTAACTCTCGAAAGGCAATGCATTCATTCTTGGGTAAGATTAATTTTGTTTGAAGATTTGATCCCAATTTTGCTCAAGTGGTTAAACCCTTGCAATTTTTAGTTAAAAATGATGTACCATTTAAGTGGTCCAAAGAACAGAAAAATGCATTTACTGAGATCCAAAAAATCATAGCAGAAGCACCTGCTCTTATGTCCCCATATTTTAGTAAATATTTTATATTATATATGTTTGCTACTAACTTTTCCTATGTAGTTGTCCTAACACAGAAAAATAATGAGGACGTTGAGATCCCCATTTCCTTTATGAGTTTTAAATTCAAAGGAGATGAACTCAATTACTCCTAGGTTGACAAACAGGCCCACACTGTATGTAAATCGGTAAAGCACTATAGGCCTTATCTCTTAAATTCAAGGACCAAAGTGATCGTTCCCTATACGGCCATTCGCAACGTCCTCATCCAAAAGGAGTTGGGAGAAAAGAGATCTAATTGGATGAACACCCTTCAAGAATATGATCTGGAGATCAAACCCGGAAAGATCATCAGAGGACAAGGTTTGTGTCAGCTCACTGCCCAGTCAAACGACCCTGAACAACAACATACTGATTGGGTGTAGGAAGAGGCTACTCCTATAGGTTTTGTGAACGCACTTGAAACAGCAGTATCTGAATGGTATGATCACATCAAGTTATTTCTTCCTAATGGGTTTTCCCCTCAAACCCTTCACCCCAAACAATGTAGAGAATTAAGACTGAAATCTGCTCCTTATCAATTGATAACATTTTGTTTAGGAAGAATTATGATGGAATATTTCTCAGATTCCTAGAAAAGGATCAAACTAATGATTTCTTGTTTCAATTTCATGCAGGTCCTGCAAGTGGACATTTTTCAGGCAATACAATGTCTCAAAAAATTATCAGGGTAGGATACTACTGGCCTACCCTATTCAGAGACGCCAATGCATTTGTCAGAAAATGTGAGCCTTTCCAGAAGTGCATTGGAAAGTGAAGAAACATGCTTATCCTTTATAGCCAGTAGCAGTCCAATTCCCATTTTAGCAGTGGGGGTTGGATTTTGTCAGACCTATCAACACCGTATCCTCATTACAACATAAATACATCTTGATAGCCACAGACTATTTTAGGAGGTGGGTTGAAGCATTCCTTTTAAGACTGTGCAACACAAACCAAGTAATCTCCTTCCTACAAAATCAGATAATCACTAGGTTTGGCACCCCCGAGTATCTTGTTTTTGACAATGCATCATAATTTCAGTCCATCGACTTGACTAGCTTCACCCTTGAAAAGGGTATCAAACTTAAGTTTTTAGCTAATTACTATCCTTAAGGAAATGTGCTTGCAGAATCCTCAAACAATAACTTGATAAGAATTCTTAAAAATACAATGGCTTCACATCAGAATAACTAGCACGCCCAACTTTATTATGCTTTTTGGGTAGATCGAATCACCCCAAAGGCAGCCCTTAGTAACTCCTCGTACTACCTTGTTTATGGCAAGGAAGCTGTCTTGCCTGCCAATCTTGCCATTCCTTCATTAATATTGGCCCAATCTATCCAAGAGAGTGACTCTTCCCCATTATAGTAGAGGATTGATTCTCTACTCAAACTAGAAGAGGATAGAGAGAAAGCCAAGAATAAGTTCTACCAACATCAACAGTTGGTTAAGAAATGGTTCAACGAGAGGTCTTCTTCAGATAGAGACTTCTCAGTAGGAGATATAGTCTTGAGATGGGAAAAACAACACAAGGATAACAATGAGCACACCAATTTTCAACATCTTTGGCTAGGACCATTCATTATTACAGAAAAGATTGGTCCTAGTACAGTTAGACTACAAAAACTGGAGGGGGTTGTTGACACCTATCTAGTGAATGTTTTTCTGCTCAAGAAATATTTTGCTTGAAGAAGTCTTACAATCCTGTATATAGGTTTGGTGTGTTATTTTTCTTTTATTTTTTATTTTTGAATGTTTTCCTGATATTGGTAACTTTGGTAATATCTACACACTTGGAAATAATGAGTAGCCAGTTTTCTCAATATTCAATATGCTCAACTACGACAAACCTGTCAGTTTCTATCTTCTCTAATTTATATCAGGATTTGTTATATCTGAATGATAACCATATTTATAGAATTTTGTATTAATTCCCTCTCATCCAAGTTAACACCTTCTACATTCCTTAATCTGATGATGATAGTTGTGGAAGGAAAGGTTCACCCTATCTAAGGTATCATTAGGGTACTATGTCATATCTTCATAGCCTGGTCAGTATTACTCTTTGCGATTCAATTATGGCCATATATTTTATCATGTGGATTACAAGATGAGGGGTCTCACCATAATCCATCTCATTAGGTTCATAGGTGCTCGATGGAATGACATATTTTCCATTTAATATGGGGATATGGCTTCCAGTTCTCAGGAAGATGGGAGATCCTATCACAGGTTGGCTCATTCATGATCTGCAGAGCATTAGTGAGTAACGCTGCCTACACATGGACACCAAGCCATGGCAGTGTCTTGTAATTCATGTTTGATATTAAACCCCAGTCAACCCCCAAACAAGAAATCATTGTACATTAGGAAGAGGGGGTCATGTCTAAGTCCAACCTCACTATGATCATGGGCTTGATGTTGGACTGAAACTATCACCAGATGATTCCCAAGCCACGATAGTTGCTTTCAACCATATAGATGGAAGACAAGAGGTCTCCTTACCAAGCCGAATTGCTCAATTTCCAAGTCATATTTGTGAATGGAAATGATCACCAGAACATGGGGCAGTGGTCTTGTGTCAATGCAATATTGGTTTAAAAAGAATTAAAAAAATTAAAAAATAAAAATAAAAATAAAAAGGGGGGGAGAATAAATGATGATTTAAGAGGCCCTGTGTGAAAAACCAAAGTGGTAATAGTATGACCTTAGGTTCATATTTAAACTGCATGCCTATGTCAGCCTGAGTTCAGATGACCCTATCCTCCAATGAAATTTGAATCATAGTTGCATTCTTTTTAAATGACTATGGATGGGAGTGCATTAATAATTTCAATAGTTCTTAGTTGGTTACATTCTTATGTTAACATTTCTTGAGATTTAATCATTTTCCCACTAACAGGTTTGATTGGAAATTATTATTTTTTTGCGGAGATAATTGGTTCTTCCAGCGAGTCACCATTTGTTGTAGGTACAACAAATCTCATGTTATTTTGACATGGGAGCCCAATTACACATACGGAGATAACTTGGTAAGACTCTTCGTAATCTTAATGGGATTTCTTTAAGATTTTTATTTGACTCTTGGGATTCCTTAACTTAACCAAATTTCCAAAAAATCCATGTTTGATTTCTTTTTTTTAAATGCATTAAGATTGTTTTTTGTTTGGGATTGTCTTAACACTCCGCATCCTGCAACCCACAAGTTGCGGCATGCGGGGAACATTTTAATTGATATTTCTTTTTTTTTCCTGCATCCCACAAATGCAGGATGCATGGAGAGTTTTCATGTGTGTTTATTTTAATCAACCCACATCCTGCATCCCACAAGTTGTGGAATGCGGGTTGCGGGGTTCTCATTTGTTTATATTTTGGTTTGCGTGTTTCCGTATTCCACATCCTGCATCCCGCAAGATGTGGAATGCGGAGTGCAGAGCTGATTGAATATTTTTTGCTATTTTGTGATTTTGCACTCCACATCCCACAAGTTGCGGGGTGCGGGTTGCAGAATGACTAATAAACTTACGAGTTCGTGTTTGATTCTGCATCCTGCAAAACTGATCCTCACCATTCTTTTTACCCTCATCCGATGATCTGTATTATTTCCAGGGAATTATAAATATGATAGTTTTGTTTACGATTTTCCCTATTTTTACTGCTGTAATTTGTTATGCTGTATGATTTTACCTCCATATTTTACCACGCGATTTTGACAGTGTTTAGTACAGTTTCAGGTTAATTACCAAGTCGCTTTCTCACAATTTGAATTGTTTACTGTGCTTCCTGTATAATTCAGCTTTAATTTCTGGTACAAGTATTCAAAACAATACATGGCAACATCCAAAACCCCGAGATTCACCAGGAGTAAAACTATTCAGAAGGACATGTTCACCAAAGACCCAAACTTCTGTGTCTTTTCTGATACTAGTAGCTGAGTGACTGAAACTTACCAATTAGATTGGTCCTGAGTTTACTCAATCTTCGATAACAATGACCTCTCAAATTTCTAGAGTGACCAACTTGTTTATGAGAGAATTAGAGATTCTGGTCTACATATGATTGTTGCAATACCAGCCATCATACCCTATAATGATGCCGTTAGATGGATTGCAAACCACGCCAATGTGAAAGATCATTCATTTAATACTAGTACCAGGTCTCAACTAGCCAATTTTCTCTCTAAAAACTTTGTGAGGATTTATTCCCTTAAACCTTTTATACAGCTCCTCGATGCGGACTTTGTTAAAGCTACCAAATTCAGATTCAATTTTGACCAAATGCTTAAATCCTGGATGACTGAACCATGCAAGTTTTCCAAGAGGAAAGACCAACTATACCCCATCGAATGGTTTAAAGAGCCCTACTCCCTGCTTGTAGCAATTTTATGCAGGATTTATGGTCTTCCCAACTGTTCTTTCTTTAAAGAGGAATGGGATCCCATCGTTCATCATATTATAACTACGGGTGAATCTTTCCCCTAGGCCTCAATCCTGTCACTTGAACTCAGAAACTCCATACAAGAGTTCCAGAAATGCATTGTTAAGAAAAATCCCAATTTTTATCTCACTACCTTCATTGTGGACATCTTCAGTGCTGAATTCCATTAACCTAATATGGGATGGAGCTGGGTATTACCAGCCCCCCCCCCATGCATATTTATCATTCCGAGCTCTGGGACAGAAACTATGTAGCTAGGTTTTATGATATATGTGAAAGTTTCCTCAACTGGGTGTATTTTTTTATTTTCAACAAAGAAGCCCCTGCGTTCTCACCGAAAGCAAAAGCTCTCATAGCCACTATCAGAGACTAGTATGTTGGTGAATCATTCACCTATATCGGGGTTTATGGTAGAAATGTTGCTCACATGTTGCCTAAGGTCATGCCAGATACGTTGGTCATAGAGGAGATCTCATTTCAAACAGTTACAAAGGGGATTTGCAAAAAATGTGTTGCATCGAAGAGGAAAGTTTTTCCTAGGTTTCCTATTACCCTTGGATCCTTTAGCGTACCCACTTCTACTTGGGCATCAGAGATGAGTGACCACATAGTGTCACTTAAACTTGTTTTTGCAAGAAAAAGGCAGCATGATCCCAAAGGGATTGTCGATTTACACCTAAAGCAGAACCATTTTAAAATAGGTTATGTTCATGAGAAAACTACAGATGATTTCATTTATCAGGAAGTAGACACATTTTTTGAAGTCCTGGCTAGGGATAAGAATAAAGAAGAGCAAATCCATATCCTATAGTACCCAAAGGAGATCAGGTACAGGGTAAAACATTACAGGTCTATGGAGTTAGACATCCTGGAAAGGGTGACAAAAGACAAGGAAGAAATATAATCTCATGCTGCAACAAAGGAGGCATTGGCATCCAAAACTACATCTATGGAAACTAGCTCAGACTTGGATAAAGAAAAATCTCCCATAGGATATCCCCCAGACATCTGTGGAACAACAAGTTAAGGACTATTTGTAGACTTCAAAGCAAATAAAGCAAAAGCTGAACATGATGACTTCGGCACTAGATACTCAAGAAGTTGCAACCTCTCATTCAATTGAAATTGCGCAAGTAACCACTATGGTTGAAAAGACTCAACCTAAACAAACTTAGGTTGAGTAAAAACCTTTAAAGAAGATAAATATATCCATTCTCGTTCCTACTATTGACCTGACTCATTCAGAGGAAGAGGAGGAAATAATTTTTTATGTGAGATTTACTATTGAGACTGGTAATGATTTCCAAAATTTCACTAATGGTAACAATGGTAAACTTTCATCCCCTCTTCCTTGATCTCAAAATTCTTTTCAGGTTGTTCCCTCTTCTTCTGCAATACTTCTTTCATCAATAGTGGCTTTATCATCATTGTCTGATGGCTTTGTTGTGACACCTTTTATGTCTGAGCTCTATCAAAATGCAACTATATTACCCGAATCAATCACACCTGTTCTTATGGATATGCCTATTCCTTCATCTGTTGTACCTCCAGTTTTCAAAACCCCATTGCATATCCCTTCATTCAATTTAGTGCCATCCCCTATGTTTGAGAAAATTAAAATTGTTTCACCATCGTCATTACTCAAGGCCACTACTATGCAAATTTCTTATGTGGAATCTTCTGTTCATGACATTTCTTCAGCCCTTGAAGTAACTCTTGCTCAGAATGTTACTCGCACCCTGCTACCTCTCATATCACTATGGCTATGCCCTCTCAAACCATAACTCAAACTTAATTTTTGATATCCACAGGCATTAGCATACCCCATTGATGAGGTCAGAGATGAGTTTAATGAATATTTTTTGGTATCTTTGGGTGAATATCGATATAGTAAATCTGATAGATCAGTGGTAAAACAGGGCAAGAAGAGGATCAGAGATCAGAATGATATGGACATGTCTATGGTAAATGAAGTTGTATTGACGCAGCAATCAAGTGACTCACAAGCCTATGCTACAAATGCAACATCTTTTGTAGGAGCCTTCACAGGTGCCAATCTAGATGTTGTCAACAATTTGAACAGAGAGTTTGGTAAGTAAAAGGCAAAAATTGTCAGTTTGA
Organism: Pseudotsuga menziesii; assembly: GCA_001517045.1. Lineage (NCBI taxonomy): Eukaryota > Viridiplantae > Streptophyta > Pinopsida > Pinales > Pinaceae > Pseudotsuga > Pseudotsuga menziesii. Next base: position 50,735 of record LPNX010212859.1, read on the forward strand.
AAGAATCACTGGAGCAGCTTAGGAAACAAAATGAGACCAAGCAGGATGAACTTCAAATGAAGAATATTACTCTCACTGAAGAGTTGCAAAAGGGAAAGAATGATAATGCCACTTTGGTTCAAAACTTTGCAATATTAGAAAGGCAAAATGAAGAGGCAATTGCAAGTGTAGCCTCATCTTCATTTTCCAAATTTTCCAAGAAGAGTTTAAAGAGCTTGCCATCCGAACTCATAGGGAACACTATGATTTGGTATGTGAGTTATTTAAAACTCTAGATGATATATTTGAGACTTACATGGTGTTTGACAAGATGTTTGTTGTTCTGGAAGACCTAATTGAGAAAAGATAGCAGGCCTCAAAATCTTATGATGAGGTTGCAGACTGCAGAGGTACATGAAGGATAAGCCTGATAATATCACTCTCCTCACTACTTTTCAGTTTAAAAGAGCCAGAACTATTTTGAGAGATTGGGAAGACTTAGGTGAAACAATAGCTGAAGCCATAAAGAAAGATCAGGCTATCTGCGACAGAAAATGGTATGCAGTTGACAATATCATGATGGAATTATCCTTTCCTACTATGGTGCTTATTGAAAAGGGATGTCCACTTGGACTGATGATCGAGCAAGTAGAGAAATGAAGGGATGACCAGGAAGAGAAGATCAAGAAACTTGACCACATCAGCATACACGATGTAGAGTAGTTAATCAAACAACCATTTGCAGTACAAGGCAAGATCCACGTCTACATCTGAGTTTGGCATAAGTTGGCTAATAATGAGGTTGAAGATTATAAGTGTAATGCTCAACTTGGAATTGAATCTGCCACTTACCCTGATATCGAGGAGCTACTACGTATTTGGAGGGTGTGGAAATATTTCTTGGGATATTAGCCTTGTTTAGGTTTTGATCCCCTTTAGGGGGAATTCTATTGTTTGTAATAATTATTTAAGTAAATGATCTCTAATGTATCTGGGAATTTTGACTTTTGGAAGAAGGGAGACTAATACAAGGGATCGAACAACACTTCAGTTTTTGCTAAGGTTTTTATGTAATTTGTTACAGACAATTCTAAATAAATACAGTGTTGCAATTCTTATCTGTAACATCCCCGACCCTCCAACCAGTGAAGAGGACGCTACTAAACACCAAACATCTCGGCATCTAGCCCCATGAACATGTACATAGATATAATATCTGAAGTAAATGCTTAAAAAATCAAAATTACTATGATGCATAATCATACATATATTCAGCGGAAGCAAAACAACATTCATTCATATACATGTTCATCATAAATCATTAACAGTAACATAATTGCAGAAGTAAAATAGACAAGAATACTTATCTTATAAGAATTATCCCTCAACCAGCTACGTCGCTGCAACATTCCACCCAACCATAGGCCCGTGTGCTCTTTAATCTCTCAGCAACGCTGCCACCCCCGAGTCGGGCATGATTCCCCAAGGAATAAGGAACTATCAGGCTTACACATAGCCAAGGATACACAAAACATTAGGAATACACAGTTCAACCAAGCCAACTCAGTTGGGTTTATGAGGTGAACATCAAATCAGCCAATCCAACATAGTTGGATTTATCAGGCCATCCAGGAGCTGGGAAAGGATAAATTCTAAGCTGGTGAGCTCATTGAAGAGCTAAGGACACCTACACTAGAACTATCCTGAATTCTAGAACACCCACACATACCCAACACAAGGAAACCAGTCCTTTCTCTGCAATGCAATCCCTTAGGCCCTAACCTCCCTTCTAGTACTATTCAGGGGTTGTGGATAAGAAATCCAACCCTATAGCTTTGTCTGTGTGGTTCCCAAACACACCAGGTTTTTCAAGCAAATCAGGCCCTCATCACCACTCCATTACTGTCCTAAGACCAACTGCTACATGCATGCAGCAAAGCCAGTAATTTCAGCTTTGACAGGGGAAACAAAACTTGAATCGTTCTTGGCCCTATCGTGGCCAAATGATTCAACAATGGTAACCTATAGCAGATACCACTTTAAAAAGGGGAATCATAGTCAACAAGATGTGTATGAGACCACAGCCAATGATCAGTGAGTAAAATCACAACAAACGATGCACAAATGAAGGACGGGACAATACACAGTCCAATAATGCAAAAGGAACATCGATGCTCTGCACAGGCCGGAGGAAGAACATACCCACAAAACAACAATCAATGAGGAAAAAGGGGAACGAAAATTGGATCCTCTAAGCACTACAACGTCACCGATCAGATCCTCTACCCATCGGGCAGTTAGTTCTCTAGGCTTCCACAATGGCGGCCAACTTAAAAAATCAAAAGTACTATGATGCATAATCATACATATATTCAGCGGAAGCAAAACAACATTCATTCATATACATGTTCATCATAAATCATTAACAGTAACATAATTGCAGAAGTAAAATAGACAAGAATACTTATCTTATAAGAATTATCCCTCAACCAGCTACGTCGCTGCAACATTCCACCCAACCATAGGCCCGTGTGCTCTTTAATCTCTCAGCAATGCTGCCACCCCCAAGTCAGGCATGATTCCCCAAGGAATAAGGAACTATCAGGCTTACACATAGCCAAGGATACACAAAACATCAGGAATACACAGTTCAACCAAGCCAACTCAGTTGGGTTTATGAGGTGAACATCAAATCAGCCAATCCAACATAGTTGGATTTATCAGGCCATCCAGGAGCTGGGAAAGGATAAATGCTAAGCTGGTGAGCTCATTGAAGAGCTAAGGACACCTACACTATAACTAGCCTGAATTCTAGAACACCCACACATACCCAACACAAGGAAACCAGTCCTTTCTCTGCAATGCAATCCCTCAGGCCCTAACCTCCCTTCTAGTACTATTCAGGGGTTGTGGATAAGAAATCCAACCCTATAGCTTTGTCTGTGTGGTTCCCAAACACACCAAGTTTTTCAAGCAAATCAGGCCCTCATCACCACTCCATTACTGTCCTAAGACCAACTGCTACATGCATGCAGCAAAACCAGTAATTTCAGCTTTGACAGGGGAAACAAAACTTGAATCGTTCTTGGCCCTATCGTGGCCAAATGATTCAACAATGGTAACCTATAGCAGATACCACTTTAAAAAGGGGAATCATAGTCAACAAGATGTGTATGAGACCACAGCCAATGATCAGTGAGTAAAATCACAACAAACGATGCACAAATGAAGGACGGGACAATACACAGTCCAATAATGCAAAAGGAACATCGATGCTCTGCACAGGCCGGAGGAAGAACATACCCACAAAACAACAATCAATGAGGAAAAAGGGGAACGAAAATTGGATCCTCTAAGCACTACCACGTCACCGATCAGATCCTCTACCCATCGGGCAGTTAGTTCTCTAGGCTTCCACAATGGCGGCCAACAAACTTTCTGGAGTTTTCGCAGCCATAACTCTGTCGATGATCGCAATGACTAGAAACTGCGGTGTCGGATGGTTTAACCACTATGTTTTGGTGATCCAAAAATAAATGAATCCACGATGTCGATGGCTTCAACAACTAAGTTTTTTCGATCGACGGTCAGAGCGACTATCTGCTGCGACATCAGCGGTCAGAGCAACATCCAACTGTGGCATCGAACAGTTAGTCCCACAGACATCCGTAATGGTGGTTTCACAACCCTTAACTTTTTATGATCGATGTCCATCGACGGTCTCATTAACTAACTTCCACCGATCGCCGATGGTTTCCAACACTTAGAAAAATCTCGGCGAAAATTTTCTTTTTCTTCTTCCTGCGACACTCCATTAGTTGTTCCATTAACTATTTCCCACCGACACTGCGGCTACTCCCTCAACTAATCATCAGCGATCCAATCAACTAATCATCACCGATCACCAATGGTCTTGTTGGAGCTTCATCAAACTAAGTTCCCCGATCAGCCGAGGGTCCGATACTTATAGCATATTTTTTCCAAAAAATTTCTTTTTCTTGTCGCTTGTCGGCTCTTTCATCAACTAAATTCTTCCGACGACGACGATGTTTTGACGGTTCCTTCATCTAATTTTTGTCCATCCGCTCAACTAGTATTCACCAATGCCGAAAGTCAATATCGGGTGTTTCTTCGACTAATTTGGGCTAGCATTTCGGTGGCCTTCAGCTGATTCTTGCCAAAATTGCGGCTCCCGCATCCACTAAGTTTCACCGACGACCGACGATTCCCATACTTAGAATTTTTTTTTGAAATTCCTTCTTTTCGCCGCTTCATTGGCACAAATGTCTTCTATTCTTTGCCGACGTATCGTCACCATCACTATCTATTCTCTGATGTTGCGGCTACGTCATCAACTAATCATTGGCAATCCAATCCTTTAATCATCGTTGATTGCCGATAGTCTTATCACTTTGGTTTTCTGCCACTCCGTATTGGTTGTTGGAACAACTATCTACTGCAGCATCGGGGGTCAGGGACTCTAGCCTTCGGAAGGATAGTCCACTAGCCAGCTGCAATGGCAGACGCATGAACAACTAGTATTTTCTGATGTTCATCGATGGTTCCATCGTCTAATCATCGGCAATGCAATCAACTAACTTCTGCCGATCACCGATGGTCGGACTTAGAAAAATTTTCACAATTTTTCTCTTTCATCTCTTCTTTGTCGGTGTTTCGGTGATCTCCTCGTCTATATTTCGCCGATCACTGACGGTCCGTGTTGGGTGGTATTCAGACTACATGTTCCGTTGTGTTAGAGGACCTTCTCACTTAGTCCTTCGATGAGCCAACGATTAACGAACACAAAACCTTTCCACAAATTTTTTTTGATTGTTGTCCATCAGGTGGTCTTTAGAATAACTCTTCCGCTGCATCAAAAGAACTTCCCACTAAGTTTTTCGATGAGCCGACAATTCTGGCACTAACAAAAATTTGTGAAATTTTTCTTGTCATAAATGTCTGATCTTTGCTGGGAAGAAGGAAACCTGCCTCTGCTAGCTGATATTTCATGGCCCATTCAAGCCCATGCTGTAATTAGTGCTCTGATACCACACTATAACGTCCCTGGCCCTCCGACCGACGAAGAGGATGCTACTAAACACCAAACATCCGAGCATCTAGCCCCATGAACATGTACATATGTATAATATCTTAAGTAAATGCTTAAAACATCAAAAGTACTAAGATGCATAATCATACATATATTCAGCGGAAGAAAAACATCATTCATTCATATACATGTTTAGCATAAATCATTAATAGTAACATAATTGCATAAGTAAAATAGACAAGAATACTTATCTTATAAGAACTGTCCCGCAACCAGCTATGTCGTTGCAACATTCCACCCAACCATAGGCCCATGTGCTCTTTAATCTCTCAGCAACGCTGCCACCCCTGAGCCGGGCATGATTCCCCAAGGAATAAGGAACTAGCAGGCTTACACATATCCAAGGATACACAAAACATCAGGAATACGCAGCTCATCCAAGCCAATTTAGTTGGGTTTATCAAGCGAACATCAGATCATCCAAGCCAACACAGTTGGGTTTATCAGGCCATCCAGGAACTGGGAAAGGCTAAATGCTAAGTTAGTGAGCTCATTGAAGAGCTAAGGACACCTACACCAGAACTAGCCTGACTTCTAGAACACCCACACATACCCAACACAAGGAAACTAGTCCTTTCTCTGCAACGCAGTCACTCAGTCCCTAACCTCCCTTCCAGTGATATTTAGGGGTTTTGGAGAAGAAAGCCATCCCTCTAGCTCTGTCTGTGTGGTTCCCAAACACAAAATGTTTGTCAATAAAATCAAGCCCTCATCACCAATCCATTACCATCTGAAGACCAACCATTACATGCATGCAACAAAACCAGCAATTTCAGCTTTGACAGGGGAAACAGAACCTGAATCATTCTTGGCCCTATCGTGGCCAAAATATTCAACAATGGTAACCTACAATAGATACCACTTTAAAAATGGGAATCACGGTCAACAAGACGTGGATGATACCACAACCAGCGATCAGTGAGTAAAATCATAGCACACGATCCACAGATGAAGGACGAGACATTACACAGTCCAATAATGCGAAAGGAACATCGATGCTCTGCACAGGCTGGAGGAAGAACATACCCACAAAACAACAATCCCTGAGGAAAAAGGGGAACGAACAGTGTCTCTACGTGAGTTGGACAGTGAATAGAAAATTCTCCTACATGAGGAAATATGATGATGATTCCGGTGCGTGAGAAGGGTGAACCCCCCAAGACCGTCTGCGTGAGATTGAGCCTAAACTTCCGAGAGTGGGAGAGTGGAAGCGTTTTCTGTTGGTTTCCTTTCCCCCACATGAATGGAACGACCTAGTTGGAGGAGGGTGCATGTGGACAGGCATGCCACCCACCACTACTCAGCAAATAATTGCCCTCATCTAACAATAGTTTAGTGGCTAACACATGGCGTTTCTCCATGGGTTCCAGGTTTAACAATTCCCACCCCTATCCTTGGGAAACCATGCCCTTTTCAATTTAGTTGCATTGACATAGCTGGTCAGGTTTATTTAATTAAAATGCATAGTGACATGATGCCACAATTTAATATGTGTCGTATATCTCGATATACTATTGGCAATAATTCCAATCCGAAACATAACACAACCAAATCAATGGTGGGGCCTTTTCCTTTAGCTCTGGACCATGATTATTTACAATATATATTTATATCATGTATTTTTAATGCATCAGGGTCAAAACCAGGCTGTTACATTATCTCTTGTACTTGATCTATCAAATTTCTTTGACAGATTTTATTTTTCTTGTTCCAAACGATCAGATAGTACTGTGATTCATTTGTAATTGATTAATGTGTTTATTTAACTATGATTTATCTCTATTATTTATTAATGCATTGATAGAGCTTCATGAAATTTCTTTTATGAACTGTCTTTATTTATTTCTACAAATGGTTCAGCAGTAAAAGTTGTATAGCTTATAAGTTGGTTTTTCAGCTAGCTTGAGCACCTACAGGTTATCTTGAATGGTTTAATTCTAATTTATTGTTATTTAATTTTTATAAAACAATTGTAATCTCAGTGAGTACAATTTCATCTTATTTACATTTTTTTCAATATGATGAATTGATTGTTCTTCACACAGCTCAGGACAACCTGTCATTCCTTCAACACCTCTTCAAAGTAGTTTAGATTTAGATTAGGTTCTTCTTCCTAGTTAGGTTTTAGTTTTTCTTCTCTTTTCTTAACTCTTTGTTTTCTATTCTGGAAAACAGATCCACTCTGGATAAAATCCATCCATAAGCCAGCGTAGGCTACAAAAGTATTCATGGGGGATTACCATACCAAATAGCTCGAGGATAGAACAATGCATGTGTGGGATTGTTTGAATCCATTGGCTGGGTTTTCTCCGTGTGTTGTAAGCCTTAAACACCCTTATCAGCCACATACTCAGTTGGGGCTTCAACAGGGATATAATTCTAACCATGCATCAAAACTAGGTTTCTAGGGGTCATGAAAGTTTGTTTAGGAAGGTTCCATGTGGGAACACTAGCCACAAGTTCTCTATTGAGGAATTTGCAAAGTTGATCCCTACGTGCAAAAATTTCACACTTTGTTACTGAGTAAATTCCTAGTTTCCAAAATTGACCTAAAAGAGGATCCATTAACAATAGAAATAGAGGAGAGATCCACTTATACCACTATATTGCTGTCTTGAATCCAATCGATTTGGCAATTCATTGATCCGAGCCACAGTCATCATTCTATGGCATGTTGAATCTCACATCCTACAGGGTTTTAAGGACACCGACTGAATCCCTACCCGGGGCATATAATTCCAATCGTGCATCAAAAATGGTTTTTGGGTGTTGATGAAAGTGTGTTTAGGCAGGTTCCATATGGAAATTATATCTACAAGTTCTCAGTTGATGAATTTTCAAAGTTGACCCCTATGTACGAAAATTTCACATTCCCTTACTAAATGAAAAACCTAGTTTCCAAAATTGACCTAAAATAGGATCCATTGACCATGGCGCTAGAGGAGAGGGACACCCATAGAACTATATTGATGTCTTGAATCCAACAGAGTCAATGATTTTTCGATCCGAGCCACGGTCATCATTCCATGGCACGTTGAAGCTCACATCCTACAAGTTTTCACGGACACCTATTGAATCCCTACCCGCGACATAGAATTCCAGTTGTGCATCAAAATTGGGTTCTGGGGGGTCATGTAAGTGTGTTTAGGAAGTTTCCATGTGGGAACTCTAGCCACAATTTCTCAGTCAAGGAATTTGCAAAGTTAACCCCTATGTGCAAAAATTTCACATTCCCTTACTCAGTAAAACCCCAGTTTCCAAAATTGACCTAAAAGAGGATCCATTGTCCATGGATCTAGATGAGAGTCCCACCCCTAGAACTATCCTAATGTCTTGAATCCAATGGATTCCATGGTTCTAATCTAAGATACAGTCATCATTTTATGGCACATTGGAGCTCACTTCCTATAGTCTTTCAGGGACACCTGTTGAATCCCTACCTGGGCATAGAATTTCAACCGTGCAAAAAAATCAGGTTCCAAGGTGTCATGCAAGTCTGTTTAGGCAGGTTTCATGTGGGAACGCTAACAATAAGTTCTGATTCGAGGAATTTGCAAAGTTGACCCTTATGTCCAACAATTTCACATTCCCTTATCAAGCAAAACCCTAGTTTCAAAAATCGACCTAAACAAGGATCCCTTATTGATGGAGCCAAAGGAAATGGCCACCCCTAGCACTATCCTGATGTTTTAAATCCAACGGATTCGATAGTTCCTTGATCTGAGCCACGGTCATCATTATATGGCACATTGAAGCTCATATGATATAGGCTTTCAGGGATGTCACCTATTGAATCCCTACCCAGGGCATAGAATTCCAACTATGTATCAAATTTGGGTTTTGAGGGGTCATGAAAGTGCCTTTAGGTAGATTCCATGTGAGAACTATAGAACAATTTCTCGGTCAATTAATTTTCAAATTTGACCCCTATGTCCAAAACATTCACATTCCCTTACTAAGCAAAACCATAGTTTGCAAAATTGACCTAATATATGATCCCTTGTCCATGGAGCTATAGGAGAGGGCCACATCTAGCACTATCCCAATGTCTTGAATCCAACAAAGTTGAAGTTTCATTGATCTAATCCATTGTCATCATTCTATGGCACATTGAAGCTCACCTCCTACAAGCTTTTAGGGACATATGTTGAATCCCTACTCGAGGCATAGAATTCCAAATGTGCATCAAAAATGGGTTTCAAGGGGTCATGCAAACATGTTTAGGAATATTCCATGTGGGAACATTAATCACAGGTTCTTGTTAAAGGAATTTACAAAGTTCACCCTTATGTGCAAAAATTTCACATTTCCTTACTGAGAAAAACCTTAGTTTCAAAAATTGACCTAAAACATGATCCGTTGTCCATTAATCCAAAGGAGAGGGACATGCCTATCACTATCCTGATGTCCTAAATTCAATGGATTCAACATTTTGTCAATTCGATCCACGTTCATCATTCTATGGCATGTTGAGCTCATCTCCTACAGGAGTTTAGGGACACCTGTTGAATCCCTACCCAGGGCATATAATTCTAACCGTGCTTCAAAACTTGGTTCCAACCAAGTTTTTTCACATTCTCTTATTGAGAAAAACCCTATTTTCAAAAAATTACCTAAAATGGGATCCCTTGTTGATGGATCTAGAGGAGAGGGCCACCCATAGCACTATCTCGATGTCTTGAATTGATTGGAGTCAATGGTTCATTGATCCGAGCCATGATCATCATTCTATGGCACGATGAAGCTCGCCTCCTACTGGATTTTAAGGACAGCTGTTGAATCCATACCTGGGGCACAGAACTCCAAACATGCAACAAAATTGGGTTCTCGGGAGTCATGCAAGTATGTTTAGGCAGGTTCCATGTGGGAGTGCTAGCCACAAGTTCTCAGTTAAGGAATTTGCATAGTTGACTCCTATGTGCAAAAAAAACACATTCCCTTACTGAGTAAAACCCTAGTTTCCAAAATTGATCTAAAACATGTTCCCTTATTCATTGATACAGAGGAAAGTTCCACCCTTATCATTATCCTGATGTCCTGAATCCAATGGAGTCGACGTTTTTTCAATCTAAGCCACTATCATCATTCTATTGCATGTTGAAGCTCACCTCCTATAGGATTTCAGGGACACTTGTTGAATCCCTAATCGGGGGGCTTATAAATCCAACCATGCCTCAAAACTAGGTTTTGGGGGGTCATGCAAGTGTTTTTAGGTAGCTTCCTTGTGGGAAAACTAGCCACAAGTGCTCGATCGTGGAATTTGCAAAGTTGAACCCTATGTACAAAATTTCACATTCGCTTACTAAGCAAAACCCTAGTTTCCAAAATTGACCTAAAAGAGTATCCCTTTTCCATGGATCCAGATGATAGGGCCACCCCTAGGACTATCTTGATGTCCTAAATCCAATGGAGTCTACGATTCATCGATCTGATCCATGATCATCATTCTATGCCACATTGTACTTCACCTACTACATGTTTTTAGGGACACGTGTTGAATCCTTACCCGGGGCATAGAATTCCAACTGTCCATCAAGGTGATCCTGAGGGGTCTTTCAAGTGTGTTTAGGCAATTTCCATGTGGGAATTCTATCCAAACATTTTCGGTTTTGGAATTTGAAAATTTGACCCCTATGTGCAAAAATTTCACATTCTCTTACTCAACAAAACACTAGTTTCAAAAATTGACCTAAAATAGGATCTCTTGTCCATGGAGTCATAGGAGAGGGCCACCCCTAGCACTATAACGATGTCCTGAATCCAATAGGGTCAATGGTCTGTCGATACAAGCAATGATCATCATTATATGGAATGGTGAAGCTCATCTCCTACAGGCTTTTAGGGACACCTGTTGAATCCCTAACTTAGGTATATAATTCCAACTATGCATCAAAATTTGGTTCCAGGGGGTCATGCAACTTTGTTTAGGTAGGTTCCATGTGGGAACACTAGCCACAAGTTCTTAGTTGAGGGATTTTCAAAATTGACCCCTATGTGCAAAAATTTCACATTCCCTTACTTAGAAAATCCCTAGTTTCCAAAATTGACCTAAAATAGGATCCATTGACCATGGAGATAGAAAAGAGGTCCACCTTTAGCACTATCCCTATGTCATAAATCCAACGGAGTCGATAGTTCATTGCTCCGAGCCACAGTCATCATGTTATGGCACATTGAAGCTCACCTCCTATAGACTTTCAGGGACACCCATTAAATCCCTATCTAGGGCATATAATTCTAGACATGCATCAAAAATAGGTTCCAAGGGGTCATGCAAGTGTGTTTAGGCATGTTCCATGTGGAAACACTAGCCACAAGTTCTCGATCTAGGAATTCACAAAGTTGAACCATATGTGCAAAATTTTCACATTTTCTTACTCAGCAAAACCTTACTTTCCAAAATTGACCTAAAAGAGAATACATTGACCATGGAGCTAGAGGAGAGGGTCACCTCTAGTACTATCCCTATGTCCATAATACAATAAAGTTGATGGTTCATCAATCTGTGCCAGAGTCATCACTCAATGGCATGTTGAATCTCACCTCCTATAAGCTTTTAGGGACACCTGTTCAATCCCTACTTGGGGCATAGAATTCCAACTGTGCATCAAAACTCGGATCTGGTGGGTCATGCAAGTGTGTTTAGGAAGTCTCCATGTGGGAATGCTAGCCACAATTTTTTGTTCGAATAATTTGCAAAGTTTTCCCTTATGTGCAAAAATTTCACATTCCCTTATTGAGCCAAACCCTAGTTTCCCAAATTGACCTGAACGAGGATCCATTGACCATGGAGCCATAGGATAGGGCCACCTCTAGTACTATCCCGATGTTTTGAATCCAATGAAATCGATATTTCGTCGACTCAAGCAACAATTTTTGTTTTTATGTATGCTTGCAAGTAGGTCCCGATATCCATTCAGGGACACATGCCAAATTGAACCCAGGGAAAATATGTAAAGGTTTGAATGTTTGATACGAGATATTGGTCAATGGTGATTTCAACTAAATGGTACTAGTGATATATAGATGATAGTTAGTGGCTACAAACTATGGTTTCTAGGATTTTGAACACAAACTATTCTCTAGGATACAAACTACAGTTTCTAGGGTTTATAATTCAAACTAGGGTTTACAGTACAAACTAGGGTTACTAGGATTGGCTATAGGGTTTGTAAGATAAGATTATCTAGGGTTATTAAACATGAGACACCTTTTATACCTTATTTTAAAACTTTCACTAGGAAGTTCCATGAAATTTTTGGTTGTTGACTAATGTCCTTGGAGGAACAACTTCGAATTTCAAGGTAGACATAAGAGACATATCCCATAGGAGGGGGATGCAAACTAGCTTTCTAGGATTTAGAGTACAAACAAGGGTTTTTTGGAATCTGGTGCATATTTGTAACATGATGTTTTATACACAAATGGATTGGGATAGATAATGTCCTAGGGATATATGTGATGAGTAATGTAAGTATGAAACTAATACAACAAATCCATGATGAAGCTTATGCAATTTATCAAGTTGTACAAGTCTATGCAATTTATCAATTTATCAAGTTGTCAATCTATCAAGTTGTAAATAATAAATGAGACCATGAAACCAAAATCATGACATGTACATGTACATCATATACTTATAACATAGTACACAAATACCATGCATACCACATACTTGACTAGTTACTCGTGATCATTTGACTAGACCATCGGGATCACCTGTAATACCAACAATATCCTTTAGCCTCTCGTGCTCGGAGTAAGGAAATAAGTATTGCGACTTTGATGATTTCTTTTTTGGAATTGTTTGCAGCTTCAATTTTGTGCCAATAACTAAGTTTGTATAATGGTATACAATTTCACCTGGTCTATAATCTTCAAATACATAACCCTTTTGCTTTTGTACATGGGAAACCGGGGTCAAATATCCTCCTTTAATGACCATCGACTCACTTGGAAAATCATTTCCCTCAGAGTCTCTTAACGAGACAATGAGGGTGTGATTCCCATCCAAGCAATGTGCTAGCTAATAGTCATGCTCCATTTATTCACTCTTGGGGAAGCCACTGCATATATGTGCTCTGCATAAAATAAAGTGCCAACCTAGGAGTCAACTAAATAAACACAACTAGTCATCAAAAATTTAAAAGTTATCAACATATTAGTTGAACCTGGTTGTACGAGATCTGATATGTGGTCATAGTCAAGTAAAATAATTGACTTGTCCTCCTCCAACTGGGATAATTTTGCAGTTATTTTTTGACCAATGGGGATTGATACAAGATCCTATATGTTAACCCAATCTGTGGATTCACAATTGTCCCATTCACCACTATTACATGGATAACAAAAAAAAAAGAGTTTCCTTGTCCACATTTCAACTATAGCATTGGTTGACGTTCTAATTGAATGTACTGCATGAGTTCCTTGGACAATCTTGCACTCATATATGTGTGACTTATCTACATCAACCACCTCCCAAAAATATCTATGTATATCTTCTTTTTTAGATGATTGGTCTTCTTTCCTTCTGGCTCCCCGCCCCATTAATGAAGAACACCATTCAACAATGGTATTTGCATCTCGAATGAGAAAAATAGTTGTGAAATTCATTTATTTCCTATGTAATGCATCTTCTCCATCATGCTCCCCTTTTCCATATCCAATCTCAAAATAGTTCCAAATATGTGGCACCTTGTGCCTCTTGTGGAGAATACACAACCATTAGAATACACATGCATTTTTGAATTGCCCTACACAACCATCAACCCAAATCCATTGTTGTTCCATCTATATATTTTTATCCTTTAGGTGATTGTTGAACAGTTGAAAGTTGTGTTGTAAAAAATCCAAGTCATGACACCTGTCATCACTTATGTAAAATTGATACTCCTTCAATATAACCCTTTTTTCTTCAGTACTATCTTCCCCATGTCTATAGGTGATATGGACCATTATGCTGACCTGGTATGAGTGATAATATTGACTTTGAATCTCATTTTGCAGTTGAAGAGTGCATTTTTACCCAAAATCGACCACTGATAACATAGTTCCAATAGGAAATGTATCCCTACAAGTTCTAAAATGCTCATCTTTCCAATGAGTCACATGTACATGATTTACATATTGTTGTGTCTTTTCAATGAATTCCTCCATGAAGTTGCAAACCCGTACATGTTATATCAACAATAAATATGTAGAGAACAATAGATTGTTACATATATGAAATTAAAATATGAATAAAAAAATAATATTCAGGAACTCTTTACTAACCTGAGAGGTGACCAATTGTATTTCTTTTCTTTCATTCCCTCCACTGATATCACACATGACATATTTCAATGATTGCAAGTTCACCTCATATCTCCCAAGTTCATGCTCATCGGTCACATGTATGCATTTGTCCAAAAATTCGATTTGACCACACCCTAGGCATGTCCCATCTACTCAAGGACTTTGATAAAATGTGCAATCTTCTTCCCTTCTACACAAAATGATATGAATAAAATATCTATATGATGTCGGTGGTAATGTAGTTGAGCATTCTTGCATAAGAGTGTTATGTAATACATGCAATATATTTATATATATTTCATAACAATAATCATACGCAATGTGATATCAATGACAACATGTGTTACAAGTTGTGTTTATTTTAACATACCATGGTTTACATTTCTTGAAGGATCTTTAGCCCAAGTTAAGTTTATTAAATTCATGCTTAAATCTCTCATATAATTATGTTTTTGTCATGTCAAGAAAATGTTTAATGTGGGGCTCACGATCCCTTGAACCCCTTCTCAATTTTAGTACATCTTTTTGGTTGGAAGAAGGTCTACTATTGTCAGGCCAAAAATCCTGCACCAGTCCCTTTACCGCATCAATGAGCTTCATATTAGAGCGTTGTAACCATAGTCAATATTGGAGGGGAAAGTCACTGATATTTGTCCATTGAATATTATTTCCATGGTTGTGGAATTATTTTTCTATAGTTTTGTGGGATTTAAGGATGAGTTTCATTTAGTTATTAAGGAAGTGATATTAGTACATGAGAGCACACTAGTTTGGAAAGAAAGTTCAATCCTCCAATCTTATCTCCCTTTTTTATTATCAATTATGACTATTATAAAGGAGGGAGAATTCTTGTTGTAGACTATACATCTCCCTTGTGGATTATGTTTTTATTGTTTAGGACTATTGCATCATTGTTATAGGGTCTCGACTTGAGTATTTATGCATGGGTGTTAAGGAAATATTGATCTCCACCATTGCATATTGGTGAGGGATTTCAAGGGGGACATAAACCTATTTTAATATAATTTTGGATCCTAAGAGGAAATATAAATCATATATGTAGTCCCAACCATCATTCCAATCAAAGTTGTGGCCCTTGAGAGTCATTTATCAACATAACTTTGAGTTTCTACTATTTGGTGTTGATTTATTAGGGATTAACAATTGTTGGGAGCACTCATTTTTACAAAGTGAAGGCTAAATAATTATTGTATGAGTTCATTGTGAATAGATGATAGCTATACCATCTTCATACACTTTCAAATGCATTTTAAGGAGGGCATAACTAACACAAATCGATGGACAATCTACAGGACTAAGATTAGCTTGGAAAAGAGGATAAAGTTCACTATTTTTGGGTTAATGTGAAAATATGATTCACAACAAGATATAGGAGCTAAGGCAATCCTCACAACTCACGAATTTCACAAACTATGGAGAAAAATAGTGAAAAGAGAAAAATTAACACATATGAATAGTGCCAATAACTAAATTTTATATTACCTTCCAACATGTAAATGTATTAGACATGTTTATAATACAATAGGTGAAAATCGTTAGCCTTTGGAGGCAAATTGGAGGCATACATGTGGCAGGCTTATATTGGACCTCAAACCCCCATAGGTGGACCAATGAGCTCCCAAACCACCTCAAACAGTCACAAATGGCCATGTGAATGTGGTTGAAGCATCCTAAGACATAATGAGTCTAGGATAGGCATGTTGGAGTGCATGGGTGAGTAGGATTGGCTTTAGGAGGCAATAAATGGTGTAAAAGAGAAAAACACACTCAAATATTATGCATGGGTTCCTTTGGTCAAACCAGCTCCCTGCTTTATGGAGTGGGAGCACCCCAAGGATTGAAATGTCATAAATGAGGGAACATGAGTCACCTAAATTATTAAATGTTGGCGCTTGGGTGCAATAATGAGTTAAAAACCCCCAAATACCTTGCTAGGCCAACATAACCAAGGTTTGAACCATATGACATAAGTACAAAACAAATGAAAGTTTGTCCTAGGTGTATGTGACCATGGTACTGGGTGGTATGATTCTCTAACACGCCCCCTTAATCCTAACTTATTGTAACCATATCAAATTGAGGCCTTGGTAACTAAGGCTCGAGTAACCTCTTACAAAATTTTATTTCTCCATATCACCAAGGTAAGGAGGAAAACCTCATGGGAAAAAACCCCCCCCACTCCCCTCTAAAATTGACATGGAGAAAAATATGAAACTGAATATCAATCATCACCATGTTTCACCCACTCCAAGAACTGACCTAATATAGGTGAATGTATTCTCTATGAATCTCTTGGTGAAGATGTCAATAGTTTTCTCTACATATGGGAAATACTGCAATGATATCACCTGCTAATGTACCAAGCTCTGGATGTAGTTCATGTGTATCTATATGTGCTTGGTCCTATGTATTTGTACTCTATTAATGGAAATATTAATTGGACTTATATTATAACACTAAATGACAGTGGTCGAACCAAATGTAAAACCAAGTTCTCTAAGAATGCCTTGCAACCACACACATTGTGTAGTTGAATTCACGTACTGATCCTCTATAGTTGGCCTAAACTGATGAAAGGGATATAGTGTGTTGTTTATTACTTTACCAGAATATGGGATTATGTGCAAGCATGAAGACATAACCTTAAGTGTACTTTCTATCCATGGAATCTCCATCCCAATCAAAATCAGTAAATCCAACTAGTTCTAGTGGAGAATTATTAACATAGTGTATCCCGAAGTGTTTGGTTCCTTGCACATAATGCAAGATCATTTTAGAAAACTTCCAATCGATCTCATGAGGCTCCTGCATATACCTTGCAAAAACACCTAGCGCATAATCCAAGTCATGTCGGCAGTGTGTGAGATACAACAAGATCCAAACTAGCTGTCAATACAGTGAGCTATCCACTAATGGAGAAGAACCAAAATCACCTAGTTTCATTCTTGAAAAGAAGCAACACTTGGATGGCTTATATTCAGCCATTTTGAACTTAAATAACATGTTTGTATCATACTTTTATTAGCTGACCTTGATACTTGCATCATATTGGTCAATCTCCAAGCCAAGAAAGTTTTTCAACAATCCAAGGTCAGTCATTGAAAACACACTATGCAATGAAGACATAATTGAACCTATATCAACAATGGAACTTCCAGTGATCAAAAGAGCATAAAAATATAGTACCATGATCTATGATGAATCATCTAAATTCTTAAAATATACATTATAATCATATTTTCATCTTTCAGAGCCTAGTGATAGAAGAAAGTTGTCCATATTGGCATACCAAGCCCTAGGGGCTTGCTTGAGGCCATAGAGAGACTTATTTAAACTCCAAAAAAGTGAAGGATCATGAATGAAATATTCAGTATGATGCATATAAATATACTCATGAATCTCACCATAAATAAAAGAACTATTCACATCCATGTGGTGCACCTCCCATTGCTTAGATGTAACAATGGCCAAAACTAGCCTAATAGAGTCCATCTTTGCAACCGATGAAAATGTACCTATATAGTCCACTCCACAGAATTGAGAGAATAGTTTGGTAACAAAACTAGAATTGTACTTGATATCAGAACCATCAACAACCATTTTGGTCCTATAAACCCACTAACATTGCACTAGTTTTTTGTTGGAAGGTAGAGGAACCAACTTCCAAGTTTCATTGTCTTGCAAATAATTGAATTCTTATTTCATGTATGTTTTCCATATTGGTTGATGTGGTGCTTCCTCATTTGAATGAGTATCAGATACAACCATCATGAAGCACCTCTCTGGAATATTCGAATCACAAGTGGAGAATGCATTTTGAAATTGAGATCTAGTCTTCATAGAATCTAGTGGATCCCCAACGAGATCAACAATTGCTTGTATGGTTTTATCAACCAACTTTTTCGTTATGGGTGATTCATGATATGCATGCATGTCATAATATTCATATTCCATATTAGAATAATAAAAATCAGAGAGAGAATCATCACTTACATCATCATTGAGTGGAGGGTGTGAACAATCCCCCTTGACTAGTTTGATCTCCTACATGGGCTCTTCTTCAAACTGTACACTTATCTCAATGAAGGTTTTATGATATCAGGAATCAAATAGATTTTATCCCTTTGAATATTCAACATATCCAACCATAATGGACTCCTTTCTTTGAGGTTTCAAGACCCTTCTCTTCTCCGGAGGAATTCTAGCCCAAGCCTTTGAGCCAAAATCCTTGAAATGAGAAACATTGGGATTGTGACCACTCCAAGCCTCAAATGGATTTTTATATTATAATGATTTGTGTGGAACTCTATTATTAACATATGTAGAACAATTTATGGCTTCATCACATATATTAGGATACAAATCCTTAGCCTTCATCACATCATGCATATGGACATCTCTTTCAAAGCTCTATTCTTATGCTCTGCAACACCATTTTGCTGTGGTGTGTATGGAACATAATGTTGCATTTGAATGAAAATATCCTCACATAGATTATATAGGTTCTTGTTTACATAATCCTTTCTATTATCATTCCTTTAATACCTTTATTTTATTCCCATGTCATGTCTCCTCCCCTCATCTCGACGGAGAGGACACAACTAACAACTGAACTGCTGTATCATACTGGGGATCTATGCCCCATGAACATTATAAAAGATATATGCATTGAACATAAAACATTTACAAATGCATAATGCAATCTACAGTGGAATAAAATTCATTTCAACACATCATGAATCATGTTCATCATAATTCATAAAAACAAATACAGTTGCATAGATTAAACAAAAGATATACTTATCTTGAGAAGAAGCTTGTCCCGCAACCAGCTATGTTGCTGCAATGCTCCACGCAACCATAGGCTAGTGTGCTCATCAATATCTTAGAAGAACTACCACCCCTGAGTTGGGAATGATTCCCACAAGGAATAAAGGAACTACAGCAAGATCACACATAGCCATATACACATCAAAAATCAGCCAAGAAAAACAAAGTTGGGTTTATCATGCTGCGAGGGAGATGGAAGGCTGAATTGCTAAGATAGTGAGCTCAATGACAGAGCTATGGACACCTACACAAGATCTGGCTTGGATTTACCCACACCTACACGCCCAACACAAGGAAGCATCCCCTTCTTTGCTACACAGTCCCTCAGGCTATGCCGTCCATTCCAGTGCTATTTAGGGTGTGCAAAGAAGAAAAACCAGCCTCTCTTGATCTGTCTATGAGGTTCCTTTCCACACTAGGTTTATCAAACTAATTCTTCCCCAATTCCACTCCAACCCAGTTTAGACCAAAACAAAGGATGCACACACAACAAAATGCAAGTTCTGGGTTTGAGTAAAAACGTTTTTCAACCAAAAACACGGTGGTAAAATGGAGAAATCGACCCTTGGGTGGGGAATTCAAAATCAACAACGATTCTGGGCATTTCATGAGAAAAAATGACTGCTATGAACCCAAACATCATGAATCCTTGCTAGCCATTCACTCAACAACACAAAAACGAATTTATTGGGCACGGAAAATGAGGAAAATGACAACAATTCATGAGGGAGAGAACCTAACCACTACGAATTACAAAAACGACCTCCCAACCATGGGGAAAATGAGGAAAAACAACCAAAAACATGTATGAAAACACATAGGAATCTCCAGCTACCTGAGAGATCCGAGCGTGAATGAATGATGGGTGAGGAAAAACACCCAGGAGATAAAAAACGTGAGGAAATATGAAAACATGAATGCATAATAGAATGGGCATTACGTTTTTGGGTTTTTACTTGCCCAAGAAGTCAAAACACAATTTTCCAAAATGGGTGCTCTTCCCAATTCAAATTTGACTCCCATAATCTTCCCATCCCCATGCGATAACTACCTCAACCAATTTCTATCATAAATAAATGATTGGGAACAAAAGACAAAATGTGTAGTTGACAATTTGATGGGTTCTCCCTTTGACATTTGGATTTTCCCGATTGGATCAAAGGTTTGAATTCTCCTCCCCTATCCTTAGGAAATCATGCCCCCATCTCTTTAATGTTTCATTTAAATAGTTTGTTGTGAGTATTTTAATTAAGATGCATATGTACATAATGTCCAAATTATAATGTGTCGGGCTAGCACAAAATACCATCGACATTGATTTCAATTGCCAAAACATAAACCAATAAATCGATGGGGAGGCCTTGGCCTTTAGCTCCACACCATGATTAAATAAAATATTTACATCATATATATTTTAATGCAAACGAGGTCAAAACCGGGGTGCTACATCCCACTCAAGTTCTCAACTAAATTCTTGATTACTTTGAAGGTATCAAACACTTCATATTTTTGCTTGAGAAAATACACCCAATAATACCTTGAGAAATCATCTATGAAAGTTAAAAGATACCTTGAGTTTCCATAGGAGGGTGTGGGAACAGGTCCTATTAGATATGAATGGATCAAATCAAGCACTTGGACAACCCTTCTTTCCTGTCCCTTGTCATATTTGCGCTCTGCATGTTTCCCAACTATGCATCCCTTGACTGTGCCTTTGGAAAACTTTATTATTGGAAGCCCTTCAACCATGTATTCTCTGCTCAATACTTGAAGATACTTGTAGTTGAGGTGTGAAAACATCTTGTGCCATATATTGTTGTTCGTATTGGCATGTGACAAGAGCACATTCCCTTGGGAGTAAGGAATAAAGTGAGAGAACTTATACATCCTTGACTCATGATCTACAATACCCACTACAACAACTTGACCTGTAGAAGTTTTTTTATATTTCCACATCTTTTTGGGTAAATGCTACTCTCTTGGTAGTACCTGTGTGTGTATTTTGATAGAAAGAGAGTAGGTTGGATGCAAGATCAGGCACATACAACACATTGTTGAAGTACCCATTGTCAAGGTCGATCTTTCCAATCCATTTGGTTGGGATCTCAAATTCATCTTCCATGAGGATGGATGGACCACTGTAAGGATGTAGGGATGAGAAGGAGTATTTTATGGAAGCAATGTGCCTTGAGGAACCTTAATCTATGATGAAGGAGGAACATCCAGAAGATCCAACAACCAATGCATGGGATCTATCCTTGTTCTCTGAGGTTGAACCCCCCTATTTCTTCCTTGCGCCTTTTGGCAGGGGGATGTTGTTCTTCTCAAGGAGTTGTGCCATCATGTCAATGGTTGTATTCATGCATGCACTCCATAGATTCCAACCTTTGTGAAATTAAGTACATTTTTTCTTATCTTGCTTCTTCTTCTTTTTGTCCTTTCCAGGATTCAAACCCCCATATGAAGATTTGGGCTTCTCTTGCTTATTCTTCTCTTGGTGCTTCAAATATTTGGATTTCTTCTTACCTATGGCTTGATTCGAAACACCTGCAACATGGGCTTGATCCTTGGTGGATCTGATGGTACCCATTTGCACCAATTTTCCTTTTTCCTAAGTCAAAGACTCCACAAAGTCTACCAGGGTAGGCATTCTCCAATTTTGAACTGTCAGCATTGCTGAGTGGAATGTGGAGACAAACATTGAATACTCAAGGCCTAGCTTCGAAATAATGGAAAAGATAAATTGCTCCTCTTTCTTCTTGATTCCACACTGTTTCAGATGGAGTACCAAGTATTTGAACTTTGTGAATAAATCTCGAATTGTCTCAAAGTGAGTTGGGCTCAATGTGATCAACTCATTTTCAAATTGGTGTCCTCTCATTTCATCAATATTCCCAAATAGTGACTCGAGCTTGAGCCAAAATTCATTGGGTGTAGTAATAATGTCTACATGGAATAGAAGATCCCTCAAAATATAGAGACAAATAATCCTTAATGCCTCATCCAATCTGTTGAAATACTTGGATTTTTCTATAGCCGAGTTGGGATCATTCTCATTCCCCATGAGTACTCTGTAGAATCCTTTCAACCTCAATTGGATCAACTTTTCAATCTTCCATTCAAAATAATTCAATGCATTAAGCAATACATGGCTCTTCTCCACTTCTTCTTGTGCACTAAGTGACAAAGACACTGGAACTACCTACAATGCAAACACTCAAACTTTTCTAGAGGAGGCCCTTGTTTGCAACTCAAAATATATGAATTCGACTTGCAACTACAAATAGATATGATATCATTTGAAAATATGATCCACATCAATATCTAGGAGCTAATGTAATCCTCACAACTAAATAATTTCACAAACTATGCAGAAAAACAATGAAAAGAACAAAATTAACACATAGGAATAGTGCCAATAAATGAACTTTCTATTATTGTCCAAAATTAAAATATGTCTAAAACATGTTTATAATACAATTGGTGAAATTTGTTAGCCTTTGGAGGTAAATTGGAGGCATACATGTGGTAGGATTAGATTGGACCTCAAACCCCCCTAGGTGGACCAATGAGCTCTCAAATCACCTAAAATGGTCACGAATGACCATGTGAACATCGGTTAATCATGTTAGGACATAAATGAGGGTAGGATAGGAGTTTTGGAGTGCATGGGTGAGTGGGAGTGGCTCTAGGAAGCAATACATGACCCAAAATAGAAACAAACACTCAAATACGATGCATGTGCGCCTCTGGTCAAACCAGTTCCCTGTTTTAACGAGTGGGAGTGTCCCAAGGAATGAGATGTCATAAATGATGGTGCATGAGTCTCATGAATGATAAGATGTTGGAGGTTGGGTGCATTAATGAGTCCAAAACCCCCAAATACCTTTCTAGACCAACATAACCAAGGTTTGGACCATATGATATAAGTACAAAACAAATGAAAATGTGTCCTAGGTGTATGTGACCATGAAATTAGGTGGTATGATGCTCTAATAGTCATTTATTTCTATAATTATCCCTAGCTAGCTGAGGATGGAAAAATGGGAATACATACGTTTCAACTTGGGCTCAACAATCCCCCCTTTAGTTTCAAATCTAAAATAATTTGTAAGTCTGAGTTATTTGATCTTATTTTGCATACCATAATAGTTGTTAGAAACATCAATTATACTCTTTGTTTTGTGAGTTATTTAATGGGTTTTTATGCAATATAAATTCAATTTGGGGCACTTAATATTGGTAAATAATGGTATACATGTGAACTAGAAACATGATTGATAAATCACAAGCAAGAAAAAAACTCAAACAAATTTTATTTGGATATAACTTCTACATCAATATTAAAATTGTGTTTTTCCAAAGTGTTTGACGAGATTCCCATACCAAGGAAAGTACTCAAACAATCAACCAAAAATTATGCTCTTTCTTAATTCCAAATATGTCAACCATGTCTTTTCTTTGAACAATGTGTAAATCCATTTTGCTAGGTATAGTTTCACAACATCAAGGCATGGATCTATTCATATCACCAAGACTAGCTTTCCAAAAGAACCTACATCCTAAAGATCAAGTTAAATTTTTCTAATAAGCATGTGTTTGAAAGTATCTTGAAAAATAAACCTACACCATGAAGATCAAGTTCAAATTTTCTATTAGCCATGTGTTTCAAACTATCTTGAAAATTTGAGCTTCATTTTTCACATCATAGTCTCTTACGTACATGCACCAACCTTTCCTATTAATAACCTTCATGGACAAAATACAATTTGCACCCATCAACTACTTTAAAAAATGATTTGAATATCTCTACATCATGACTTATTTGGTACCTCATAATGTTCATTTCACACAAGCACTTGGACCATTTTGTTCACCCTTTTCATGCACCGGCTTAAACAATATCCATATCAAAATCTTGTCTCTTGACACAAGTAATGAGGATGAAGGTTCCCCATATGTTACTAAGATGGTGTAGATTGCTAAAGAACCTATGGGTGATGGTTTGGGTGGGTCACTAGGGAATGCCCCTGAAAATGAGGAATATTTACATAGATTCCTATAATTGTCTTGCTGTATGATTTGGTTAGATGAGTTGGGTTAAGGACAATATGGTGTTTAATTTCATTGTTAGATGATGGTTATAGTGTGCAAGTTTATTAATTTTCCTATGAAACTTAACAATGTTCCTAGAAAATGTAACTAGGCCTTCCAAAATTCCTTACAATAGGTGGTGAAGTCCCCTCATGATGTCTAGTTAATGTAAAATAGATCCAAGTATAGTGAATGGAATTAAGGGCATATCTTAACGCTAAAAAACTATCTACCTTAGGTACAATCATAACCTATTAAAGTCACATTTGTGATAATCATAGGTTTTGGCAACTAAGATACCTTCCTTAAGTGCAGATAAGCAATTCGATTTCGAATAATAATGAGTCATAGAAAAACAAGAGTTAGGTGCTTCAAGAAACCTTAAAGAAACACTATATTTTAGCTTTAACATCTTAGGGCACCGTGTTGTTCTTATAATGGTTTATTCATACTTGGTCTATAAGGATTTCAAGCTCCTTAGGAAAACAATTCAATGTTTCAAATTAGAAATGATAAGAGAGAAATTAAATTTAGATGCCTACCCAACAATTCTAGTTTAGAATATAATTTGTTTTGTGATCTCAATAAAGATGAATTAAGTTGGTTAGTTATATTGCTTGAATTAAGGTTTGACTTTGATTTCTTGGAATGCTTAATGTATTCAAGTAAAGGTTTCAAGGAATCCACTTAAGAGTTATAAAAATATATGTACATTAATGGTTAAATAAATACATGAAGAATTATTAATATTGTTCTTATCTAGATCCCGTAAACACTCTCCAAAGTTGGATTGATTAACATTTTCTTGCCTTTGTTTTCTCAATTTTGCATGTCTTTGTCTCTTCCTCTCTTTGTCTTTTCCACAATGACAAAAGAACCAAGTATGAGTTGGTTAATGTGCTTTTTTCAATAGTTTGCATGTGCAAACTATTGGGTTTATGGTTTTTACAAGGGTTTTTTTTGTGGTTTTTTTGTTTCTAAACGTTTAAATGCATTGATTGAGGGTTTAATTAACACTCAATCATGGTATTAGAAAATACTGGTTAAGCCCATAAGCCCAACTTATAGGGGTGAAACCTTGCCATCCCTTGCATAATAATAATAATAATAATAATAATAATAATAATAATAGTAATTTATTTTTTAAGGTCACCACCAAGAGAGACACCAATTTGATGTATGGGACCCCTTTTTGGTGGACATGGGGACTCCATCTACATACCTATTTAACTACTAAAGTCTACACATGTCTATATACCCTACCCATGATTTTAATTATTTATTTTAAAACTTATAATAAATTTTTTCCACGATTCAAAGGTGCTTAGAGAAAAATCATCCAAACAAATAATTTTGAAAGAAAATATTATAAAAATATATAAGATCCTCTTGAAGCAAAAAAAAAATTATAATATTATTGACATCCTCGTGAATGTTGTCTTCACAAAAATATTATTAGTTTTTCAATTTTATGTAAACTATTTAAGCAAAACACATTTCTCTCACAATAAAAGTGTATACATGTATGTATATATATAAGAGCTCCTAGGATATTTTCATCCAATCAATCTTCTCCATAGGCCAGGGAAGTGGGGCAAGACTATTGGTTGACCCTGCAGGAAAAGCAAGAAGCTACAAATCCCATGGTAATTCTCGCTTCCCTGGGACAAGTGCAGAAACGCCATTGATGGGTTGAAAACATTCTACGACCCTGCAACAATTACCATTGAACGGTATTAGTGTTTTTAATTATATTTTTAAAATTAATTATTATTAATATTAATAAACAGTGATATTCAAAATCAATATGCTAACCTCTCTAAATCTAACACTTCGTCAAATCTACCAACACCATAAAAATTACTTCAAATCAACGATGTTCAAGAAGATCGACGATATCTGCTTAGCAAGGTTATCATGTTGCACTCTATGTGGCACCGACGTTAATATAAAAGGCGTCAAATCTTTGTCGGCCGCCTTTGTAGATTTGACAATCCAAACTATTCCACGTTCATAATACTAGAAAGTGCCAACTGCCAACGACAGAGTAAGTAAGTAAATTAGACTGAGTTTGGTGACAATAGAATATATATTTTATCATGTCGACGACCCCGAGTATACTCGCTACCACAACGAATAGATCAACTATGAACGAGGAGAACCCGCAAAGAAAGTCACATGGTACGTCACAGATAATCTACATCTAATTTTTCATAGATTTTCAGACAAAACCAAACAACTTTTTATTTTTATTTTTTCTTCCAGTTTGATGCTTCAGCTGTATACGATTACTTCCATGAGCTTCAGCTGTATACGATTACTTCAAGAATAATTTTATAAACAATAACGCTAAGCCACAACGGTTAATGAAGGAATCCGCAACAATGAAAGACCTGTACTGCTCTAAATGACTGCGGCTTCTACTAAGGTTTTCACAACACTAATGGGTGACGATTCGAACGACGTATTCTTCACAGTTTGAAAATGGCCACGTCGACGTTCTAGGAAGCCTGCCCACTGACTCGGCCAGCCGGCCGGCGGCTCTCTTACTCGGTCACCACTGACACGCAACCTTCAGCGGTTGCTTCCGTGCCAACAGATTGAATCAAACTTAGAGAACTGGTCATCCCTGTTACATTATTTGCATGAATAGGCATGTCGCTGTTATTAACTACTATGCAGAAAAAGTCGCTCTGTGATCAAGGCCAAGAACCATTTCTAGAATGCAGTAATTAGTCGACTTCAAAATTAATGTGGGTAAATGTATTTGCTAGAGAATTCTATAAAGCTCAGAGAGTGCGGGCATCGTTTTGTGTCTCAGTTTCATAGAGGATATATATTGCTGCTCCACCATCTAGTCCTCCGGCTTCCACAAACAGAGGTAAGCGACGGTTGTCCTTCTGCATTCGGAGGGAAGGAAGAAAGGCAGGAAGCCATGGTGAATTTTCACTGGGGAGGAGGCCTCTTGCCCTCCCGAATCATTGCATCATTACTACCAGTGCTTCTTGCCATCATGGCTCTGAACGCTAATGCCGACGAATACCATTATTCATCTCCGCCTCAACCTTACTATTACAAATCTCCGCCTCCCCTATCTACATCCCCTCCTCCGACATACTACTATAAGTCGCCGCCTCCGCCATCTCCATCCCCTCCTCCGCCATACTACTACAAGTCGCCACCGCCCCCTTCGCCATCGCCCCCTCCTCCATACTACTACAATTCGCCCCCTCCTCCTTCTCCTTCACCTCCACCACCATACTACTACAACTCACCTCCCCCTCCCTATCCGTCACCCCCTTCTCCATACTTCTACAAGTCTCCACC
>LPNX010212859.1:79228-117376 GCA_001517045.1 Pseudotsuga menziesii
ACGCTATCGCTAGCGTTTGCAAGATCCAATTACAAAGCGATCTCGGAGATAGGCGCATCAAAGTATGAAACCACATACATATACCCAACTGCAGCATTGGCCGTTTGTTGAATTAAAATTTTAATGCTTTGGCTGTTTGTTGAGGTATAATGTTGCATCTTAAATTCAAAGAAACTGATATAGAAGGAAGCTAACAGAGGTATTGATGGTAAACTGATCATAAATCTGAGTTTTGGTAATGCAGGATGCATTAATTAGCGTATATTCCTTGCAAATTCCATAGCCTTTTCAAATCAATAACGTAATTCAAAATGATAGGATAAGGGCAGAGCCTATGAATGAAATAACATGGCATTTGTTTGACAGTAGTACGGTTTAAAGCTCTCGAACTTCATTTGATGTCGGGCATGACACTATTTTTTCTCGAGTCTGTTTTTTTTCAATCATTAATATTTCGGGCAATCTCATTTTCTTCATTGAAGCGCGAGAGCAATGTCACTAAGAACTTATAATTAAGCTGATAGGCTTATATATGTTAGAATTTTGGGGTGGACTACCATCTATGCTTTTTCATCTACCGACCAGAATGAGACAAATGTACTGTCCAGATTGATTCTATAGTAGTCGTCCAAGATTAAACGAGAATGAGACAAGTTTACTATCGAGATTGATTATATGAGCATTGTCCAAAATTAGTAATTAATAATTTCAAAAAAATAAAAAATAATTTAATTAACATGTGATAAGTAGAGTTAGTGATAGTTGTAAAAATTAAAATTAATCTTCAACTATTCGATTATTAGATACAACTCCTAGCTCAACTCCATCCATTATTAGATACAACTATTAGCTTAACATAAATGTGTTTAGAACTATTACCTTAAATTCAACTCTAATCAAAGTTATATGGCATAACTATTAGCTTAACTATTATATGCAATTATTATGTTAACTCCATTGATTCTACAACTATTAGCTTAACTACAACTCTAATTACTTATGACTTAGTCCAAGTGCATCTGGAATCTAGGAGTCTAGCTAATGTGCACTCATGTAAGAGTCCAACTCCAAATAAAATAGTTCGAACTCTCAATAAATTCCTCTGAACTCGTGTGATAACTGCACTTAGTGGCATGGTATTGTGCAACTCATGTGACACTCGAACTCCTCCTACCAATTGGGACTCCACTTAATGTGCATAACGCTTAGTCGAACTCCATTTGGAAGCTAGAAGTCACGATAACTCATAGCTCTTTTATTAACTACAATAGATTTATATTAGCTTAACTATTAGATACAACTATTAGCTTAACTTCAACTCCAATTACTTACGGCTTAGTCCAACTGCGTTTGGCATCTAGGAGTCTAGCTAATGTGCAGTTATGTAAGAGTCGAACTCCTAATAAAATAGTTCGAACTCCTAATAAATTCCTCTGAACTCATGTGATAACTACACTTAGTAGCATGGTATTGTGCAACTCATGTGACACTCGAACTCCACCTGTCAACTGGGAGTTTAGTTAATGTGCATAAGGATTAGTCACGATAACTCAGAGCTCTTTTATTAACCACAATATATTTATATTAACTTTTAAATTAACTTTTAATCATTCGAGCTCCTTATAAACAATTATAAACTAGCACCTCGAAGTCGAGTTAATTAGTCAAACTGCATTTTACACTTGGGAGTTGAAGTAAAGTGTAGTTCATGTGATAGTATAATTCCTAATAAAATCCTTTAAACTCCTAATAAATTCCTGAGAACTCCTAATAAATTCCTCTTAACTCGTGTGATAAGTGCACTTAGTGGCATGGTAATGTGCAACTGATGTGACACTCGAACTCCACCTACCAATTGGGAGTCCAGTTAATGTCCATAAGGCTGAGTCTAACTCCATTTAGAAGCTAGAAGTCAAGATAACTCGAAGCTCTTTTATTAACTACAATAGATTTATATTAACTATTAAATACTTGACTATTAGCTTAACTCCAACATGATGATACAACTATGAGCTTAACTTCAACTATGAGTTTAACAACCACAACTTAAGTGGTTTTTATGTTAGATTAACTATTAAATAGAAGTAATTGACACATTCTTTAGGAAAAAAATTTATAACTATTAGGTCAAGTCCAATGATGATACAACTTTAACTTAACTTTAACTCCAATCACAAATTTTAATTGAATAGTAATAGTTGATATATTAACTTTTAAATTAACTATTAGATACAATTATTAGTTGAGCCGAGAGGCGCTCTACAACCCAGTATGGGGGAGATCTTGTCACGTGATGTAACGTTATTAACATGTCGGCAAAAAATAATAGTGAAAGTGACTATTATGGGGGAGATCTTGTCACTTGATGTAACGTTACTAACATGTCGGCAAAAAATAATAGTGAAAGTGAATATTATGGGGGAGATCTTGTCACGTGATGTAACGTTACTAACATGTCGGCAAAAAATAATAGTGAAAGTGAATATTATGGGGGAGATCTTGTCACGTGATGTAACGTTACTAACATGTGGGAAAAAAATAATAGTGAAAGTGAATATTATGGGGGAGATCTTGTCACGTGATGTAACGTTATTAACATGTCGGAAAAAAATAATAGTGAAAGTGAATATTATGGGGGAGATCTTGTTATTAACATGTCGGAAAAAAATAATAGTGAAAGTGAATATTATGGGGGAGATCTTGCCACATGATGTAACGTGATGTAACGTTACTAACATGTCGGCAAAAAAAATAGTGAAAGCTAATATTATGGGAGAGATCTTGTAACCTGATGTAAGGTTAGTAACATTTATAACATGTCGGCAAAAAATAATAGTGATAGTGAATCTAATGGGAGAGATCTTGTAACGTGATGTAAATAAGTTAATCAATCTATGTCGAAGTTCCAAATCACAAGATTTTGAACTAAAAATACTAAGCTTACATATATCCGGCGACATCTCCAAAAACTGATGTAAAAATATATATTAATAACTCTACAGCCCAGTGTAATAACTAATAATTATACCTACAGCCCATGTGAAGCATTACTGTAAGCTGTGACTGAAACTGGAAAATTAACAAACAGAGGCTTGCCGATTGTGATGGATCATATTTAATTTGGTTAAGCTTACCATGAACAGGCAGAGGCATCATATTTCAACTGGAGTTAAGCCACTATGGATGATATTTCAATTAATCTAGCTTATCATGAACAGTTGAAGGCAGAGGCGTTGAAGTCCAAGATGCGTTGACAGTTTCATCATTTTAGCTACTTCCTCATGATTCTCAACGAAAAAGAAGATTTATTTGCCCTATCTGCTTCGACACTGTCCAACATTCCCTGAGTTTTTGCTGCTGATCTGATAAGTGATAGCTGCAATCTAGATGAAGAGAAGGGATACAAATCGTGATGCAAAGGCATCATGACAACTGGCAGTCAACTCAACAAGCGCCATTGCCGAAGGAAGGTCATTGGATTCACACACGCCGTGAACTGCAATATGGCTAGAACCTATTGCAAAAGTATTATTCGCTCCCTTGAGGCATAATTTATCCATAACCCTCTGTAGTGCCCGTGCTTTCTCAGCTAAATTCACTTCGGCCTCCTTCATGACAGAATTTATATTTTGCATACATAATGACCTAGAGCTTTAATTGAAGAAATATACAGGAAGTTTTGCTTTGCCTACTGAAAACATGTAAAACAAACAAATACGAATCTGTACCTTTAGGGCTTCAATTTGGCGGAAACAATCTGCTAGCTCATCCTGCATTTTAAAGTATTCGGTGTCAATATTCTTACCGACCTTAACAGCCTCGTGAGATCTCCGGACACCTTCCAATTTGTCGATGACAGCAGAAATGACCTTAAGGTAGTTTATGCTTCTTAAAAGTCCACGGTCCTCCTCTCGAGATACGCAGACGGTGTTGTCTGTGTAAGCCATGGAATCTGAATGCTTCAAGCAATCAAACGTAAGCCAGCGAAGATGCAAAAACAGCGTGCTATAATTGAATGACTCTACAACCCTAGATCTCCTTCCAATGAAAACCCTTCAATAGTAATGGTGCAAAAGGTCGGCCCATTCTCAGTGTGCTCTACGTGCAAAAGGTCATCCTTGGACCCATGGCAGCCATTTGTCCTGCACTGTAGACATGGCAGTAAGCATAGGGATTCAGACAGCCCTTTTAGCATTCCTGGCATTTGACAGGCAAGCATGATTGTGATTTCTTTCACTCTATAGAATACAATGCAGTTGCATTTATGACTCGCTTCCCCGATTCACGCAGATTCATAGTTGCATTCACGAATCTCTGGAGTGACTATTGGAGGGAATGATGCGGATTTTAAAGGAAGGTATTCGAGTAGGATCGAATCAAGATCATGGGCACTCCAGATATACTTCCTGAATTGCACGAGGGACGAATTGGACTTATGGGTATGGGTAGATAAGATCACAACAGACACATCTTGATATTCACGGCCACTTGTAGGGGTCTTCGCTGTAGATTCATTTATGTCTGTCATGAGTTTGGGATCCATGAAGATTGCCATAGCATCCCTTGCACCATCTCATAAAAAAAACCTTATCTTAACAGACTTGTAATACCAACTAAAACATTGCCTATGCAACTGAGCCCAGCATCTGTTGTCAACGTTGTTGTAGTTACTGATTGTGCTGAAGCAACAGGTGATAACCATCCAAACCAAACAACCAACCTTATCCATAAGAATTGGAACATCATCGATGCGGTTCTCTTCCGATCTTTGAATACACCGTCCATTTCAAAATGCAATACAAACTTCAAGCAAAGCTGCAATTATAAACTTCTGAATCTTCAATACAACATATTTTTTTAATAGTATTGGCATATTGCATAATTAAGTGAATGGAGAGAATAAACGTAAATTCCTAAAAGATAATTACGAAAACAAAAAAAAAATAAATAAATATAATTACGTAAAAAGATTTTTAAACCATGGAGATGATAAATGTAAATACCTATAATAACTTTACAACATTTTATTTTATTTAAATTATGAAAACCATATAAAAAGAAAATTTAAACCATAATTATAAACAAGATTGCCATAAAAAAACACATCCTTATTAGTTCGTGCACACTAGCTGTCGGTGGGCCCATTAGCAGCCTCTCTTTTTTTTTCAAGAAGAAAAAACCTGTCCTTGTTATTCATAGAGAATGAAAGGGCATTTGTACATTTCAACTGCTTCAACGGGTTACATGTTAGATGGTTCCCATATGGAGTTCCCAGCCAGGGGGAAAGGTACATAAAACCAACCACATAAGGATCCCATCAGAAACTGTCTCATCATGTGATGGTAAGTGTCCATTCAGTCACATCTATCGAGAACCAATCAGACTTGGAACAACATTCTAAAGAGGGACTCTCTAGTTCCTAAA
Organism: Pseudotsuga menziesii; assembly: GCA_001517045.1. NCBI lineage: Eukaryota > Viridiplantae > Streptophyta > Pinopsida > Pinales > Pinaceae > Pseudotsuga > Pseudotsuga menziesii. The sequence continues at coordinate 84,653 of LPNX010212859.1, forward strand.
TGACAGCAACAAAAGACAGGAAAGATTCCCTCAGCAACTAAGAGCAATACATATAATGACATGCATTCTAAAGAGAGGTTAAAACCCCTAGACAAGCTCAAAAGAGCTGATAATGCTCTGTGGAGACAAGAAGATTCTCAATATATTCCTTCATACATCCTTTTCCTTGAGGAGAAGAGAGGGACTTTTTAGAAAGACGGTCGGTTGTCATATTGTGTTCTCGGTAGATGTGTGAGAAAGACAGCCCATGGAAGCTAGAAGCTAGTAGTTTGGTCTCCCGACACCAGTGAACCAGTTCTGGCGGGGAGAGAGCAGTTGATCCCCTAGCCCAATTAATGATGACCTGTGAGTCACCGAACACGTGGACTAGGGGAATCCCCATCATATGGGAAGTGTGAAGGAGTGCCCAGAGACTGAGCAACTCCGCTTTGGTGTTGGTACCATATCCGACCCCCAGTGAGAACTCCAAAAAATGGGAATCAATGAGAAAGATACAGAAACTAGCTCCAGCAATCTTATTACAAGATGCCCCATCAAAATAACCACAGGGAAAAGACATAACAGGAGGCTTCCCAACAAGTTTTCTTCTGTCTTTTTTTGGGGCAGTCCTATGGATTGGTGACTAAACATATAATAAAATTTGCTGGATGATGCCATAGATATTCCTCTTTTTACCTTCGAAAACTGCCTGATTGCGGGCTTTCCACACTGTCCACATCATAATGAATGGTAGCTGATAAAGAGGCTGGCACTTGGGAATCTTACCAACCCAGTTAATGATAATATCAGCAACAGGAATACCTGTGAAGCGTGCTGGAAGATCAAAGAGTTCACATATTGAGTTTGCCACAGATTTCCATACCAGGCAGTACGAGAATAAGTGATCGCATGATTCCTCATTTGACCAACAGAGAGGGCAGATACCCGGGCCAGAGAACCCTCTTCTCTGCATATTCTCCCATGTAAGAATTCTGTTGTGCAAAATGAGCTAGATAAAGCAAGAAATATTATTGGGCAGAGCCTTGTGCCAAATGTGAAGACCATCATTCACAGTACCAGTGCATAGCGTGGAGCGAACGATGCTATCATAGGCATCCCTGGTAGTGACAGCATTATTTCGGTGATTGAAGGTCCATACAAGTTGATCAGATCTGTTAGATAAATGAATACCTGCACCAGAAATACCCGAAATAAAAGCATCCCAGCAGGTAGCATATGATCCCCCGAGATCTAAATCATGAGCAGTATACCAATAATTCTGAGCAGAAGCCAGGGAATTGTGAGCCTGTGATAAAGTGCATATGTTTAAATCTTCAAGGTACAGACGCAAATCTTCAGGGAAGGTAAAAGGTGCGTGGGATCCCACGACTGGATCAATCCCCAGTAAAATACTATCGCCATTGCCTACCTGCCATGCCAAGTGCTTACCCAGCCATGGAATGACCTGAATGAAACCCCGCCAAAATAATGAGACATTTCGAGTACTGAAGGATTTATTCCGGAGCCAGTCAATGACTGATAGTCCTTTTAAATATTTAGCCTGCAGAACCTGGAACCATAGACCATTGGAGTTGAGAGCTCTCTAGAAAACATTAAGTCTCAGAGCTTGATTGAACCAGTAGGATTTTTTATACCCCAGCCACCATAATCTTTGGGCCTAGACAGATCCTGCCAATTAGCCAAATGATACTTGAACGTAATATCTGAGGATCCCCAAAGAAAATTGAACATAACACTTCTGAGCATCTTGAGAATAGAGCAGGGAAGAGGGGCTAAGCCCATCCAATATACCGGAATGCTAGAGAGAACGACATTAACAAGTACCAAGCGCCCACCGAGTGAAAGATATTTATAAGACCAGTGATTTATCCTCTTATTGAACTTTTGTAGAATCCAAAGCCAGTCATTCACTCTATAACTCAATGGCTTCAAGTGAAAGCCCAGGTAGGTGATACCTGACTGAATGGGAAGCATCTTATAAGGCAAATAAGAACTGGAGTCATTAAGTACACTGTCCTCAAAGTTGTGGTAGAGCAAGAAATATTTGTCTACATTAATCTTCATACCCGAGGCTCTACAAAATGAGTCAAGGAGGACCTCAAAAGCCAGCCAGTCCTGTAAGGTTCCCGAGCCCATGAGAATAACATCGTCCACGAAGAGGAGATGTGATAATACAAGGGAAGGAGATAGTTTGATACCCCGAATGAGACCATTAGTTTTGGCATCCTTGATGAGTAGACTGAGACCCTCAATGACCAGAATGAAGAGATTGGGGGATAAGGGACAACCTTGGCGAATGCCACGAGAGGCCGAAAATAATTTAGAAGGGGTACCATTGACTAGGACTGCAAAATTTGCAGTAGAAATGCATCCCATAATCCAATTGACCGTAAGGAGGGGAACACCAATCTGAATGAGGATAAATCTGATATAGGTCCAGTCTACCCGGTCAAAAGCCTTAGTGAGATCCAGCTTGAGAACAAAGGCACAGGCATTCTTGGATTTGACAGAGTGAAGGACTTCCTGTACAATACCAATAGGCTCAGTGATTTGGTAGTCTTTGAGAAAACCAAATTGCTCTTGAGAGATACCCAGATCGAGAAAGGGCTTAAGTCTGCTAGCAATGACTTTGGCAATGAGCTTGTAAAGAAGGTTGCACAAGGAAATGGGTCTGTAGTCCGCAAAAGAACGGGGCTTGTCCTTTTTTGGAATAAGAGCAATAAAGGTAGAATTCAGTGAGAGGGGAATGTGCCCAAAAATCCGAGTCGAATCTACCATCTGACATAAAATGGGCCCTAAAAGATCAAAAAAGTGCAAATAGAATTCAACCGGCCATCCATCTGGTGCCGGACTATGGTCCTTTTTAAAATATTTCAGAGAGAGTTCAATCTCCTTAAGAGTGACCTGGGAGGTAAGGCTGGATGAGTCCTCAGAGGAAATCATCCTAGGAAAGAGGGAAATCACTCTAAGCTGATGGTCAAGACAGGTAAGTCCCTCGTCCTTGAAGATAGACTCAAAGTATGATTTTCCAAGTTCCTTTAATGGGCCTTCTTCATAAATGGTATTACCATCATCATCCTCAAGGGACCAGATCGTATTTTGGGTCCTCTTACCAGAAGCAAACATATGAAAGAACTTAGTGTTGGAGTCGCCTTGTAGGGCCCATTTAAGTCTACTCTTGAGCTGCCAAGAGAGCTGATGATGATCCAATATCTTTTGTTTTTCAGCACTAAGGTGTGATAGGTGAGCAGACTGTTCCTTAGTGAGAATACCATTTGCAAGAATGGTTTCAATGGCCCGATCAAGATTGTGTGACTCCAAATCAAGCATAGCAGATTTTGCTTTAAACCACCTCTTGGAGTCAGTCTTGAGCATACGCAGGGATTGGAAAAGTTCCTCAATGAAAGAAAAATGAGTGATGACCCCACCAGTTACGAAACAAGGAAATGAAATCAGGGTTGTCCAGCCACGATCGGTTGAATTTGAATGGATAATTGTAGGGGCCTTTAGGAGGATTCCATTCAAAGAGGATAGGGAAGTGATCAGAGATGAGGGAGCAATTAATCCAAGTTTTGAAAGCCCCAAGTGAAGGAATCAAATCTTTGGAGATGAGAAAGCGATCCAAATGTTTACAGATACCCTCATCACCAGCACGCCCATTGCACCAGGAAGGGCCAATAGAAGGAGGAGCAATGTCGACCAGGACAGCAGCATCAAAAAGGGAGAGGAAGTGATCAGAGTGCTGGTCAACGGATGCCTTACATCCCCAGATCTCAGAAGGGTGAAGGGTGAGATTGAGATCACCAGCCACGACAAGTTGAGGAAGGGTGAGAAGACCACCAAGGAGAGCCTTATCCCAGAAAAGAACCCTATCCTTATAAGGGCCGTAGACATTGAGAATGTGGATAGGGTTAGGAAAGCCATGAAATGATGCAAGAAGTAAAATACCAGCAAAAGTGTGATAGGCTTTGCACTTGACCTTAGATGGATTCCAGGCCGAGAGAAGGCCCCCCGAAAGGCCACGATAACTGGTAGCACAGAACTCCCATGAGGGGAGAACCTTCGAGAAAGCATACAGGGCTGGCAAAACACTGCACATAGTTTCCTGTAGGAGAATCAAATCCGGTTTCAGGGATTTAATAAGGGATCGAAGGCCATGAGTCTTAGGCCTGCCTCCAAGGCCACGGATATTGAGGGATAAAATAATCATGGAGACGGATCCGAAGGGGGTGGACTTGCTCTAAGACCCCGAGTATGAGAACCAACACCAGCTTCCTTTAAATGTTCAGAAAGATGGATAAACGGAGGAGAACCCGGTGGATTTTCGACACGAGCCCCTCTTTTCCCTTTATGTTTCCTAACAGTAACATTAGCAAACCTGATCGAGTTAAGTGGGAGGATGGAAGGGGAGAGAGGAGTGGAGGCAGTAAAGATGGAAAGGGATGTCTTGAGGGAGGGTTCCGAGAAGGAAGGTGAGGAGGTGGGACTCGAAATAGGTTGGACCTGAATGGGCAAGAGGGGAAAAGTGTTAGTTTGTGGTGTAGGATGAATCGTAAGGGGGTGATGAGAGGAAAGGGGAGGAAAGTCCACCAGAGAATCAAGAGCCAGAGAGTCTGAGGGAATGCTCTTCGAGGGTGCAATCGGGGACAGCAAATGGGGAGAAGGAGAGCCAGCCACGTCAGCAGAAGATGCCAGAGGTGGACCAGGGGAAGGGGGGACCTGTACATGGTTACCCGGGGATGGAGGAACTGGAATGTCCTTGTGAGACATAATAAAACTATCAACCTCCGCTAAGAAAGACTCAGGAACAGTAACAAAATGAGGAGAGGACACATCATGAGTACCTAATGGAGGGGGAGACGAAACCCACTGACGAGCCGAAGGCGCGGGCGAAAGGTACTTACCAGATTCAGAGTGACTACCAACAGAGATCCTGTCTAAACATGAGCTTCTAAGGTGACCGACAGAGCGGCAGCTGCTGCATCTAAATGGTACATGCAGGTAGTCCAGCCGTTGTATCAACAGTCGCTCATTGCACAAGATTTCGACCTCTGCAGGTAAGCTGCGGGAAATGTCCAGCTCGACAAGAATTCGAGCAATCCGCTTGTCGTAAACATGAAGAAAATCATCTTCGACAAAGAAAAATCTGCCAATGGTATTACCAATCCCCTCCAAGATAGTCTTGCTCCATAGAGGATACGGGAGTTGCGGCAAGAGAATCCATAAATGCTGCTTGACAATCTTTTCTTTTAGGGGATCAAAATTCTGGTGCCAATGCCCCAAGACCAGTGAACCCTTCCCGATGCGCCAAATACTATCTAGAACCCTGGTGCAGTGGTCTGGGTCTAGAAATACAATAACGATCCAACCCTTAGAGAGAAGGCTGATAGTCGGAATGTAATTGAATAATGGCTTCCAGTTCTCAGCTGCCCATGAGACCCATGAGGCCTTATCCATCTTACAGTACTCCAGGTGACCAATCAGTGCACAAGAACACAGCGTAGTGACGTGGTCAAGAAAAATATCATGTCCCAGCACAAACCGGTAACGCTCAGAAGTGGCCTTAATGCATTTGGATCGCCACTTCCTGCGAAAACGAGACTTATCCCCCAAGTCCTCCATCCCAAGAAGAAAAACAAAGTCCTCCAATAATAAGTGGGAACCAAGAATACTTAGCGGAGAAACCTGGGTACAGGAACAAGAGAATCTGATTAAGTGTCTGGGGGGAGAGCCAACGAAAAAACCCCCATATACCCTCCCCAAAAAGAGAAAAGAAAGTCCAAAGACGTAAGAGATAAAGATACCCAAGAATCGAAATCCAACGACAGAAGGTTCCAGGGATGAAAGATGACGAGGGAAAAACCGAGTGAAGAGGAGATCCACCCGAGGGTAAAAGAAACCCACAGGCAAATCAGTGGCAGATGCCCAAAGTCAACCCAAAAACACTAAAGCCAGAAATGATAAAAAAACCATGCAAAGGTGGTGTATAAGACATGAGAGACAACGTCAATCCGAGGCTGCAGCGGGTGCGATGTCCTTCCCACTTTTTATTTAACTCTTGGTTGGTACTAGTCCCCCATTGAAGGGGAGGGACTCCAAGCCATGTCGCAGAACCCCAGGACCACCAACGATTGCGTGAGAGACCCTAGTGAGAATCCTGAGTAGAGAAACAGGCCATGTGGAGGAATAAAAAAGACAGCGGATGAGAACCCAGAACGATACAATGGCGTCCCCGAAACAAATCCTGGGAGAATAATATACCCTGAGAACCCAGCAAAAGAGCAAAACCCCATGCTCCACTACAAGGAGCAAAACCCCGTACTCCAAACCAAAAAGGGAGCAGTCAATCAGAGGTGGAGAAAGAGTACTGGTAAATAGCAAGGAGATACAGGAAACACAGAGAACCAAGAGACAAACCCTCATCCATTTTCGCAAGCAATTGTACATTATCATGCATGATAACATGTTGTATAAAGCATTGACATATTGTATAACTCCATGCTTCGTGGAGAGAATAAATGTAATTAAGTAGAAGATTTTAAAGCATGGCTATATTGTAGAGCTAGCCTAGATCCAAATCCTAGGCTCTATGAAGGGTCGAGAGGGATCAAATCTCCCAAGGTGCAAACCTGCTTTAGTGCAATACCCGAGAAGAGGTTTGCACCTCGGGAGATTTGATCCCTCTCAACGCTTGATAGATCCTAGGATTTGGATCTAGGCTGGTTTAAATCCAATGATTTTACAACTATTAGCTTAACTTTAACTCTATTCGCAATTATATTGGATAACTATTAGATTAACTATTAGGTTAACTCCAATCATGATACAACCATTAAATTAGCTTCAATGGTGATATATTCCTCTCGACGTATTCTAAACATATTAATCTTATTAATATGGTTGTTGCTAGTTTAAAATTCAATGATAATAGATATGACTGCGTTTGCCCTATCTAGGTGAAAGGTTCCGGTCAAGCCTACACAACAAAATAACTCTCATTTACATGTGATAAGCTTCTATAATTATCTGTATAAGTTTCTATGGAATACGACGTTACGCACTTAATTTTTTTTTAAATAACTAAAATTTTATTGATGAAGGTCTCCCATTACAACCAGGAAACAGAACCGGGATCACGATAAGGGTTCAAATTATAGATAAGCACAATGAGTTTCTCAATGCTCGTGCTCTCTTGATTTGAATTTGGCTTATGTCAATTCTTTACCACATCAAATAGCCACCATAATTAAAAATATTTGTTCTGTTTTATTTATCTTGAAATGAATATACGCTGTGTTTTATTTATGCTAAAAAGATAATTAAAGATTGTTCTATGTGTTTTATTTATGCTAAGATGAAAGGGTTCGGAGCTAGCACTTCAGAGATGCAATCAAAGCTATAATATTTATGATTGCATTTTATTATACTAAAATGAAGTAGTTTAAAGTTAGCATTTAAGTAATGAAATCAAAATTATAATATATTAATAATAAGTGTTAATTCTTATGGGTTTGAGGGAAGGGTGAATGTAAGATAATGTTGGTTTTTATGATGATACAATTTGATGATACCCCAACTGGAGTATGTAAGATGTGATTTTTTAAGTGAAAATTTTTTTATATGGAAAAAATGTTGTTATTTAATTTTTATATAGGTGATTACATGTCTTTTGGGTGTATATGAGTCAAGGAGTTTATTATGTCTTGACACAGAGGTCGTTAGTTCAAGTTCAAATCCATGATAACATGTTTTTTATTGTGGCTGGTGTGGTGGTTGCATCTAGGGTATTGTGATAGGAGACAAGATTAGACCCCTTGAATTGTGAGTACCAACCCTATCCTAGTTTTCCATTCTACCAGTTACAAAAAAATAGTAATTACATTATTTCAATATTATATAAATTTCTACCTTAAAATTGGATTTGGATAGATCAACATTTTAACTTAAATAAAATATTATTGTAAGATAAACAAGGCGTAACAACAATGCTGCATATTCCCACGACTACAGTTGTCCTTGGCCAAAGTGAATAATGCTACAAATGGACAATGTCTACAGCTTTGAATTTTGTTAGTTTTTCTTTTCACATTCCTCCAACCAGGCTGTAAACCTACAAAAGTAGACACAAATTAGATAGAGAATCATTTGAAACCTATATATGTAATATAGCGTTTATTTGAATATTGTTGGTTTTCATTGTAGCACTGTATACTTACACGTCAATTGCCTCGCTCAAATATGAGTAAATAGGTAGAAAATAAATAACATAATAAGTCAGACCATCTCCATCCAGTCACAGAAGCAGTTAGCAATCACACTAGACATTAACTGCAGTTAAATACTTTTTTAAGATCACTCGTTGGTGTTCAAATTCCCCAATATCTATAATATTTTTTTAGGATTAAGTGAAGTTAATTGGGTTTCCTCACTTCTAATCATCGTTTCCTTTGTCGGATAAAACAATCAATTTAAACAAGCTATGGATTTCATTATTATTAACAAAATTAAGTATCTTCATTTGAAATTATAGAGCCAATTGAGTAATATCAACACAAGAAGCACTGCGGAGCGGTTCCAGCGTATACATCTATAGTTTATTTATTTTGAAAATTTTGAAACAATTGAATGTTTTTTTTGTAAGCTGCACTGATATATTATATTACAAAGGAAAAAAAATTACATACAGATAACTTGGCTATCTGAGGTTGAAGGAGGCAAAACCCCCTCCAGAGTCTCTCAAAAAATACTAGAATTTTGATCGTGTTCACGATAAAGATGTCCATGACTGAGAGACTTAGTTACAGTAATCCATAAAAGACACAACTGACTTCTATATAAGAGCGAAGCCAAATTTTTTCCAAACAGAAGTAAAAACAGATAGTATCATGAGAAATACATAAACCTAACCAAAAACCACTAGAGACTTGACCAAAAAAACTAGTAGGAACGATCATTTAAACTGTAGGGGTTTCTTTAGTGATGGGGAAGGCCCATCATTCTTCCTACGACATAGTGGGTGAAGTGGTTGTAGCATTTGGTGCCGGAGAAAGAGAATGCGGCTGCTGCTCAGACTGTTGGGCCGACAAATCCTTCAGATGCTTGAGGAGAGGCTCCACGGTAGACGGAACCGGAAAAGGTTTGACATGGGGCACTTTTGTAGAGCAGCCAGTTGCACTGCCGCTTCCACCGAGACTAGTGAGAGCCCGACCACCAGATTCACTGCCACTAGCACCACCACCACCCTGAGCACACCCTCCCGCTTTGCGCACGTTTAGACTATAGATGTTGGGCATACCTTTCCATCAAAAGGATTTGTCCATGCCCGTGAGGTGGGTGTCAATCTCTAAAATTTTAGCTTTCATGGTGTGAATAGCTATCCGAGCCTCAGACCAATTACTAAGCATGTCCTTCGCCAGGTTGCAGAGCATGTTCTTCAGCATCCAATAGTGGTTAATTTGAATTCCCTCCTTACCCATCGAGAGCTTGTGGTTGAGGACCCGATTCTCCCAGGATTCCACCAAAACACAGACGCACAGAGAGATGTGCGGTTCATAGTCTATCGGGGTCTGAGCATTGCAACCCCTCTAGGATTTGCCCCATCTCGAGCTAGATCATCTAGGAGTTCCTCTCTGTCGGGACATGGCTGCCAACCTAAGCCTGAAACCAATACGAAGAGGAGCGTTCTTACCTGTACTAAACCTGGAGTGTACTGAAACAAAGACTCTGCAAACTTCCCTCTGCACTACAACCCCAACAACGTTTCTAGCCAAGGCATAAAACTCGACCTCGTTCTGAATAAGACGCATGTCATTCCACATACCTGCAAACATTAACCATCATTGCAAAGCCATGAATGCAACTAGGAGGATAGGCCTTTGCCAGCTCAGTTCGCATGAGCCAAAGTGACCAAGGAAACTTCTCCCACGTGCAAAGAACCTTGCAGATGCTGAAGAGGTGCGTTGTCTCATTGGGTTTCCAAAAGAGCGACACGTGCTCTTTGCAGTGGCTAGAAAAAGGGACGGATGTCGCTGGAGTTATCACCCACATCCGGGCGAAACAATTGAATGTTAACATATTAAATATGACCAATATATATTTACAAAATAAAACAATAATTTTTAATTTAAAATCCAAGCAATAAATTTCACTATTATTATTAATAAAAGGAGACATATTATGTTGAGCTTATAGAGCCAATTTCCATTCAAATTCAAATAATTTTAAATTATTATAGACTGGTGTTGCTCATTCTCCAAAAGATTCCAATGGCCGAGAAATTTGAATTGAGCTTTCCACGACAACAACAATAAAGATAAAAGCATAATGTTAGTGTTACACCACTAAATATGAGAAAAGTTATGTACGTTAGGATTTCCTTGGAATAAACAAGATAGTGATGCATAGAAATTTTAGAAGATTCAATGATATAGAGATCTAGTAATTTTAAAAGATTCAGTAATAAGCAGTTCCATTTAAGGGATTTCCATTTTTTAAAGTTTGAATCGTCCTTTCAAATATTTTAACACATTAAAAATGAACATATGAAATGCTTGGCTTAACCAAACCCTGTCCATTGATTTCCATTTGCATTTTTCACAATTTCGCTTCACTTTTAACATGATTTTGTGCTCAATGAAGCATAAAGAACATCAAAAAAATCACTTCATAAATAAATTGAAACATATTAGCACCTACTAAAAAGTAATAGTCTTTGATGGTTGCTTGAAAGTAATAACTATTGATGGCTTCCTGAAACTAATAAGTATTGCTGAAAAAACAAGGAGAGAGATCTGTATATGGACAAGAAATAAAAGAGGCTATCGTAGCTCCAATCACTCCTTGAATTTCTCTATCTCAACCAGGGCAGCATTAGAATCCATTCCTAAAGTATTTTGGTCTTCGCTCTCATGTAATTTCAACGTTTTTATGTTAGTTAACGGTTGCCTTTGGCTTTTTCTCATCAAACGACAATACTTTTCTGCTTGTGACCTTGCAATCTCTTGGACTATTGTTTGAAAATCAACGAACACATTTTTAGATTCTAGCACATATGTTTCCATGAAGAACATATTTTTAGACTGGAGAAGTATCACTCCGTAGTCTATAAGAATCTCTCTTGCATCCTTTAGGTTGGGAATGCAATGCAAATCACTCAAAATTAAGTTCATAAAAATTCCTACCAATTCTTTTTTTCGTTTGAAAACCGGCATCATCAGGACTCACATAAACAACATCATTATATATGCAACAAATACTATTTTTCATGCAACCTGCGATTGAATCTGCGTAAAGTTTTATTTTTTTGGATTGCAATGTTCTTTGCAACAATAATTTGAAAAAGAATTGTAGTTTTTTACCTCAACAATAATTTTCCACTCTTTGAGTTGCTTAAATCTAACAGGAGTCCCGAGAATAAGATATTTAGGAAGTGGTTCCTCCTTTTGTAAACCGCGAAGTGTTGGAAATATTAATTACTGGATGATCCAAATATCGAATCACCCGACTCTGTCAGTGTTAGTCTGTAGCAGGTCATCTTATGTCAGAGCCAGTTGAATTTATACTACAACAAAAACTGGATTTAGCGTCTCTTTTTGCATCCTTTTTTGCGTCTAGACCATCTTTCAGTGTATTTTTCTTCATTTTTTGGACAAAATGGCACAATTTCATGGGTTGGTGCTATTTTAGGCATTTTTTGTGTCCTTTTTCTAAATATGGCACAAATTGCAGTGTAATTTGCATCGGGTTTTGCACCTGGTTATGCGCCAGGTTTTGCATTAGGTTTTGCAACAGGTTTTGGGCCTAGTTTTGCACCTAATTTAGTGCCTAGTTTGTACATTTAACTCTTGTTGCGCCCCCTTTTACGTCCATGTTTGCCTCAACTTTTACTCCCTTTTTTTCATCCACTTTTGCATCCATTTTTACATCCACTTTTGCATCTACTTCTACTTCATTTTTTGCATCCCTTCATGTGCCAAATTTTGCATCAAAGTTTACATCCTGTTTTGGGTCTAGTTTTGCATCTCGTTTTGTTTCAGCCATTTTTGCATCCACTTTTTCGTCCACTTTTGCACCCACATTTTCATCCCTTTTTGCATCCCATTTTGCATCCATGTTTACATTTTTTTTTGCATCTACTATTGCATCCACTTTTTTTGCATCCCAATTCACACCCATTTTCACGCCTACTTTTACACCCACTTTTGCTTCAACTTTTGCATCCACATTTGCATCTTTTTTTGTATCCAATTTTACATCAATTATTGCATCCCTTTATGCATCCATTTTTGCATCCACTTTTGCATCCATTTTTGCGTTGGGTGTTACAACTACTTTTGCATCTACTTTTGTTGCATCCATTTTCACATCCAATTTTGTATCCAATTTTACTTCCATGGTTGTATCCACTTTTGCGCCACCTTTTTCATCATGTTTTGCTTCCACATTTGCATCATTTTTTGCATCCACTTTTGCATCACCTTTTGCATCCATTTTTGGTGCACCCCATTATGCGCCCACTTTTGTTGCATCCATGTTTTCATCCTTTTTTGTATCCATGTTTTTATCCACTTTTGCATCTGGTTTTACACCTAGATGTTGAAGATAACAACGAGGATAATGATTATGATATTGAGGATGGCTACGATGATGATGATAATGTTGTTGATAATGAGGAGAACGATGACAATGATGATGATGAGGATAATGACAATGACGACATTGACAATGATTATGATGGCAATGAAATGAATGATGATGATGGTGATGATGACAATGACAATGATGATGAATACAATGAGAATTATGATGTTGATCATCTTAAAAAATAAGTTGCTATTTTTCATGCATAAATTGTATGTGTCCTTCATGACCCTTTTCCACTAATCACATATTTTGGGTAGATGTTATTTCTTATGCCAAAGGTAATGATGAATAACTGATGAAAATGTCAATAACCATGATGATGTCAAGGACAATGGTGATGATGATGACATGAATGATGATGATGCCGATGATGATGACTATTGTGATAATCATGGTGACACTGAAAAAGATGACGACGACGATGATGATGATCATCATTTCCATCATCGTTATCATAAAAATCATCATCACTGCCATTGTCATCTAGCTCATCATCGTCATCATTTAAATCATATGGGATATGTTTACCATTTAAAGCATGCATAACAACCGGGATACAGTTACAATCTTAAGCATGCATAACTTATAACTATGATTGAGCACATTTTAATCTTGGAGCTTGTAGTGAAATTGGGTTTATTTACCTCTACCAACACTTTCTTATAAGGATCATCATCATCATCATCATCATCATCATCATCATCATTGTCATCACCAACAACAACATTGTCATCATCATCATCATCATATAATCACATAATTGTGAATGTCATTATCATCAAATCAATTACATTTATTGTGTCCACTTTAGAACCCCAAATCAATCACATTTATATTCTCCTTAGGCTAGGTTGTATAGGTGCAAAACTAGGTGATTTATATCATGATGATGCTAAGATGGACACAAATTGCATCCACTTTAACATCCCAAATAAATTACATTTAAATTCTACTTGTGCTAGATTCAAGTCTAGGTGCAAAAATAGGCACATTATATAAAGATGTTGCTAAAGTGGAATAAAGATGATTTAATGAATAAATATGACAACAAAATCAAAATATGAGGTTTCCTTGATTTGGCATCTTAGTTTTCATTTCCTATTGTGTAGTTAATCAAAAGTATTTTGATTTGGAGGGTAGTTGTGAATCACATAATCTAATTGAAATCCCATTTGAAGATATATATGAATACTACATGGATTATATATATGTTTAAGTGAATCATATTTGTTTTAAAGGTGATCTTATACACAAATAAATCAAAGGTTTTTTTCTATACTATAGTTTATGTATAGTTGTGTTAACGAATTCCTTCAAGTACACAAGTTATATTTGTGTGTACATGCATATGTTAACTTCTACAATATACATATATAATTTTTTTTAATTCTCAATGAATAACTTCACATCACTTCTAACCATTATCAACCAATAGATGAAACTAACCAAAATAACTATTATCCAACCAATTCTTGTTATTTTTTCCCACCAAGTCATATTAACTTATAGACATTTTAAGGACATTGCACTAGGTAACGAGTCTAGAGACAAGAATCAACACATTGATTTAGATTATGAGTTCTAAACATAGTAATTGAATGATTATTGCAGTTAAATAAATAATGAAGCATTTAAAAATGGGACATAAAAACCATGATTATTTAAATATGAATTGCATATCCGACTGTAAATTTAGAAGTCTTCATTCACATTATAATCCGCATCTAGATCTTCCAATGTTTCCTTGTCAATGTTCATATGTTCTTGCAAGTACCTAATATTATTCTTTCTACACCATCCTGCTAAAGTGGTATTGTAATCATCCTCATATTCACTTTCATCATAATCTGTATCAATAAAATTTGTTTACAGATCGGTTATAGGAATGTCACCAGATCTATTTTGATAATTTATTTCGATATCATCCATATTATCTTCCTCCATGATATCATCTTCTGAAGGTGCACCTATGACCCTGCTTCTCCATATTGCTAAAGGAATATTGTCATCATTATCATCTTCACATTCTTGTGACTAGATCTTCTTCAACTTGAACATCATCATGGATGCCAATTTGTTCTCCCTAAACTATATTTGGTTCGTCATCATTGGTTTTCTTAGTATTGATTGAAGCATTTTCGAAGACATGTCTTAATATTGGATCATAATGATTGACAATATCCATTTTGGATGATGATGATGAATACAATGAGGATAAATACAATGAGGATGATGATGTTGATCATCTTAAAAAATAAAGTTGTTATTTCTCGTGCATAAATCGTATGTGTCCTCCATGACCCTTTTCCACTAATCACATCTTTTGAGTACATGATATTTCTTATTCCAAAGGTAATTATGAGTAATGGATGACAATGTCGATAATCATGATGAAGATGATGATGTTGATAATGATGATAACAATGGCAATGACCATGATGATGAAAATGAAAATGATAATGATAATGATGATCGAGGTGGTGATGATGATGATGATGACAATGATAAAAATGGCAATGCAATGATGATGATGGTGGTGGTGGTGGTGGTGATGATGATGATGATGATATTATGTGATGATGAAAGTTGTGATGATGACAATGAATATGGCAATGAGAATGATAATATCGTCGACAACGATGATGACAATGTAATTATATGACAACAATAATGATAATTATATGACAACAATGATGATAATGATGATGATGTTGATAATTCCAATGATGCAATTCTTAACAATTGCTTTGAGGGATCTTTGTTATGCCCAAGGTTCGATACTACTACACAAGACAAGGTGACAATGACGATGGCATCCACATTGATGATGATGAGGATGGTGGTGGTGATGATGACAAAGATGATGGGAATGAATATGATGTGATTATATGACGATGACGATGATAATGACGACGTCGATGAGGATGGTAATGTTAATAATGGAAATGATGATGAAGATGACGATGGCTATGAAAATGATGATGAAAATGAGAATGAGAATTAAAATGACATGGATGATGACGGTGATGGTGATGAAAATGAGAATGAAAATGAGAATGAGAATCAAAATGACATGGATGATGACGGTGACGGTGACGAAAATGATGACGACAACGATGATTATATGATGATGATGATCGTTATATAACAATGATTATGGGTGCAATGATGATGATAATGATGATCTTGAAATCCTTAAAAATTCCTTAGAGGACTCTGGGTTATGTGGGCCAGGGTTCGATACTACTACATAGACCATGTACATTAAAATTTTATCCTTTTCCTTAGATGTGGGCATTAGTTTGAGGTTTGGAATAACATGAATGTGTATTGGGTATTTGGCCATTTTTTGGGGACATAAATTTTCATTCACTTATACCCAAACACTTTTTTATAAGGCTCATGGGACATGATTGTATTGATGATGACCATGACAATGATGAATATATTAATAATCATTATCATGATGGCAATGATGACGATGATGAATATAATAATAATCATGATAATGGTGACAATGATGATGAATATAGTGTCATGATGATGATGATGATAAAAATTATGACGATGATGATGATGATCATCATTTCCATCATCATCATCATCAATAATGTCATCACCATCATTATCATTTAGTTCATCATCGTCATTGTCATCATTTAAAGCATACGGGATATGGTTACCATTTAAATCATGCATAATAAGTGGTATAGAGTGACAATTTAAAGCATGCATAACTTAACAAGGCTGACTTCACCTAGGGAAACTCCAAAAATACATTTCATTATATCAAACTGGGGACTACTTCCTCGACTTACAATGGAGGTTGAACCTCAAGGACCATACATAATAATGGCATACCGAAAGGAGGGAAACACATCTCCGATGGGGTTACAACAACATGCAATGACAATATACATCATAACATCTTTCGAAGTTACAAATACAACAACTAAAATGTTTTTTATATTCATATATCATCTAATTCCTCCCTCCCCATTGATTCGTGGAACATAATTATGTATGGTATTTCCTTTATAGAGGTTGTTCCTACTCTACGAACCCCATAAATAAGTCTTTGTCTACCTTGATGGAATTCCCTAGCCATTGTCTCTTGTGCTTGTTTGAGTTCCAAATTCTGACCTACTCTAGGAGAGATGGGATCCTTCATTTAATCAAAATCCAAGCCCTTAGAGACCCTCTCTTCCTGGTAGCAAAGGTCTTCTTTGTTGTTGTCCCTCTTCATGGATCAATGTTCTATAAAATTGATTGTATTCTCTACATTATTTTAGTCACTTCAGTTTTAAATCCATATATATCTTGTCATCTATAACCCCATAACTGACATGTAGAAGTTACCCTCTAAATTAAAATTATTCACAACTCTATCCTTATTTAACCTTTAATATTTTTAGATGTTCCTTTAGGAATTAAAGGTGGTGGACTAAAATTTATAATCTGTATCTAGATTTATAACACTCGATACAATGTCACCATCTTTCACTAGGGATACAACCCCTTCCACTTTCCATTATTCAACACACTTAAGTATCTAAATCTATGACAATAGTTTCTCCAAACATCAACATTGGTTTTAGTTTCCCCTACCATGTTGGATATGAAAGAGCCTTCCCAGCACTACCTTTACTTATATTAAATAGTTTCCATTTGAAATGATTATTAGTGGATGGAACCTCACTATCTTTCTCTAGTGGATTTGTTACATATTTCTTCCACCATGTTTTCTTAAATATAGTTATCATATAATATTAAACCAAGTGGCCGTATGCAGTGCATATTAGACATAAAAAGGGATCCCCATGTATTCAAGAACTTGGCGATGTTTATATCCACATGTTTACCCAAAAATACTAAAGTGATATGTTTATCCATTCTTGCTTTATTATAATGTTATCTATCCACCATTTGTTTCTTATATCTCTATCCTAAAAAATTTATAATATATTTCTTATATGTCTCTCTGATTTTTTATTGAATCTCCTCTACAAAGGGCATATTATATTTATCTGGCCTTTTATTTCTAGTCCTTTGCAATAAAATGCCACAATTTCAATTACACCATTGATGCAACATGTTAAACTTGAAAAATTTGGTATTTTGCATTACATGTGGCCTAACATTAACCCTTGGATAGGATTCTAGGTTCCACCTTTTGTTTGTTTCCTAAGTTTATCACTTAATGTATTTCAGATGCATAACACCGACACATGTTACTTTTGAGTTGTTTGTGTCATTGTTAATATTGTTTTTTGTTCCACCCTAGAGCAACATTTTAATTGGAAATTAAACTTCTTAATAAAAGCATATATTTTAATTGAAAATAAAAAATTCACAATTTCAATTACACCATTGACACAACATGTTAACCTTCCAAAAGTTTGTATGTTGTATTACATATAGCATGGCATTAACTTTGAGAAATGATTCTAGGTTCCACATTTAGTTAGTTTCTTGAATTTATTATTTAATTTATTAATACATAATATAACTAAAATTATTATTATATTTTAATGGAAAATTAAAATTCTTAATGAAAAACATATTTTTAAACTAAAAGTTAAATCCTTTAATTAAAACATTGTTATTGTGTATTTCTTTTAATAGAATTCAATAAAACATTGTTTTTGCCCTCTCGTTCCTTAATAAACACAAGATTATTTGTCTTGTTCTTTGTATATGTGAATTCTTATCCTATCAATATGCCTTTAAACACATTATTTTTAACCTGCCCTTAAAACAAAAGATTAATTACCTGTGCTAATCCTACCATTTGTGAATATGTGAATCTTTAGAGTTATATAATTTTGACCCCACCAATAGTAATAGATTAAAGAAGAGATTAATAATGATTTACCTATGAAAGAAATAGGAGGATTACCCAATCATTAACTGCTCCTTACCCTTATTCTGTGCAACAACGGGATGCGCAACTGCCTAGTTTTTCACATTTTAACAACAATAGCCTAGTTCTTAGTAATATTCAGTTATAGGCAAGATAAGAGTTCAAATAGTCCAAAACAATTAGTTGGAAGGGCATATATGAAATGAAATTCAAACCCTCGTCAGCGGAGTGCTCTTTTTCATCCACATTCCTCTAAAACGAATTCTTAGAATAACACAAAACGCAGAAGGAAGGCCATTTTGGTGGTTCCATGGTGAAGCTCTATAATACGGTTGCAGTCTCTTCCTTCTGTGATAGATCAATATGCTAAATTTAAAGGAACTTCAGGACACATAGGAATCACCTTCTGTTCAAAGGTAAGCTTCACTTCCATGGCTTTGTTACTTATTGTTATTATTAGTAGGACAAACAAAACTGCCAAAATTATTAGGGTCCAGATATCTGTAACGATATGCATTTCTATATCTTATTACTATGAGCATTTGCATCTAATTGGCATAAATATGGGAACCTAGGGAGCTATTACTAAATTTGCAGCTCATAGGGAAAACTTATTTTCTTTGGGGAAAATGAATGGGATTTTGAATATTTAGTGAATATTAGTTTTGGGGTTCTGTGATTTGTTTTCAGAGGACTTTTCTTGCAAATGATCTGAGATTCCTCTAGATTGAACCCTTGGTCACTCGAAAGCTATCTGCCTTAGTTTTTCAACTCAACGTTTCACATTTTACTATGTACTTCATTTTATTGGGTTGTTACCTCTGCTGTTTTCTAAGGGGCTGATCCGATGGATTATTCCTCTTTAAAGATCCACTATGGTACAATGGTCTAGAAGCGGCAGATGAAAAGAATCGGACGACGAAAACACAAAGATCGGAGGTCGAAAGAGATCTCTTTCTGCAACATCAGAGGTTGGAATAGCATCTCATTCTGCAACGTCAGAGCTCCCAAGAGATTTTTCCTTCTGCAACGTCAGATCTCACAAGAGCTTTTTCCTTCCGCAACATCGGAGGTCACAAGAGATTTTTCCTTCCGCAACGGAGAAAACTTAAGGGACGGATTGGAAGTCGGAGCAGAACGGGAGCTGCAACGGCGGAGATATAAAGGATATCGTAGTCCACGTCGGGCATAATCTTGATCGAAAGGATAACACTTCTGGCAGCCGCAATAGAGGAAGCCCAAGACTTATGGAGCGACGCACACAACGACGCGAGGTTTGAAAAGTCAAATTGGGAGACTTTACCATCTGTCGTTTGCAACTGCGCAAACCAAAGTAGCAAGACGTCCCGATGGAAAACCAGCCGACAGCTGATTGGGACAGAGTTCATCGGTGGAAAAAAATCGAAGCTGTTGCTTATCACTGTTCCATAACTGCGGAAGCCTGGATAACAAAAACTTTCGACTCAAACACTGCAATGTGTGTGGCACGGTGACATTTCTAAACAGTTGGAATGACGGGAATATCTCCCATGTGGAATATTATGATGTGGCAGGATATTTCATAATGCTCACATCTTGTTCATAACAGTTTGGTGAATCTTTTCTTGGTAGTTATGCCATAGTTGGGATAATGTTGAAAGGCATATGAACAGCCTGATGCAACAGTTTCAGAAATGTGGAAACCACCTGTTATGATAAATGAGTTGGCATTTGGCAAGGGGGATGTGAAAAACCGCATTTTTTAACATTTTGGCTCATTTGTAACAGCGAAAATGAGTAATAAAGGGAGAAAAATCCATTACTTATGGGGGCTTAAATGGAGGAAGCTGGGCCTAGAGGGACAGACGGAGTAAGGGGAGAAGGAAGAAAAGAAAAAAAAGTTGGCTGTAAAATTATTCCAGATGCTGTTAGTGTAAAGTCGACCATTCTCTGTTACATGTTGGCTTCTTTGTCTTTTGAAGACCAGATTGTAATTTCCAGAGAGGAGTCTTGAAGACTTTTTGTTCGGCCTTCTGTTTTACAGTTTTTTGTAGTTAATTTTGACAGAGACAGAGGATAACAGGAGTGTTTTTGCTGCAATTTATCCAGAGTGTTGTTTGTAATTAGAAGTCGACCATTTCTCTGTTATAGTTTGGCTTCTTTATATTTTGACGTCCAAGTTGTAAGTTGCAGAGAGGAGGTCTTGAAAACTTCCTGTCCAACATTCTGTTTCTGCAAATGCTGAAGTTGATGCCAGAACCATTTTGTACCTTTTAAATCCATTAATTGGATCGGTACCCATTAGAGAGGGACCCAGAGACGTATCCCAATGGAGGGGGTGAACTCCATTATCAACTTCTGTTTGTGACTCTGTTTCTGTGTTTTCTTCCTTGTATCTGTCTATCATTGTTGTGGTTTTTCATTCCTGTTCTGAGCATTTAATTTCTGCTAATACTGTCCATTAATTAACCTGTTGAACACATTCTTTTACAACAAACTTTTAATGCACTAAAGTTGAGGTCCGACGGATCATATTATGGTATCAGAGCTGGTTGACTGTTGTGCAAGTTTGTGAATGCTTACCAGGTCCAGGTCAAAGGTTGGTGAAGGAGAATTAGTTGAAGGAAACCCTAATATTGGCTCCAGGAGAACATTCTCAAGAACCATGTCTTCTCCACGAGGGGAATAAGAAGGACATACAGAACGGGAAAAACTTGTCATTTCTGAAACTGAGTTTCTGGAGGCTTTTATGAGCATGAAAGCCATGATGGAAATTCTACTTGATGAGCGAGCAGAAAGGAAGAAGAAAGAAGAAGGATCTTCATCTAGAGATGCAAAAGTGGAGCTGGAAGAAAAGGGTAAAGGAGTAGGAGGTGATGGTGATCCTCCTGACACTAATCATACTTTTTCTTCTTCTCATACTTCTCATTCAAATAATGCAAGTCCTAATATGCCTTATTTCAAATTGGATGTAAAATTTGAATTACCTATTTATAATGGAGATTTAGATGCTGAAAAATTAGACAATTGGATCAAGCAGCTTGAAGTATATTGCAGGGTGCAGGGCATTAATGATGACCCTTCCAGGATTCAATTGGCCACTTTGAGAATGAGTGGAATGGCTCTTACATGGTGGGAGAGCAAGAGTCAGCAGGATCTTCGAAAGAATGGTAAAATTATTTCAGTTTGGAATGAATTCATTGAAGTATTAAGGAAGCAATTTTATCCTTTAGGTCATATGCAGCAATTAATAATGAGCTAGCAAAATTTTAGACAAGCTAAAGGACAAAGCATTCAGGAATATACTCATGAATTTAGAAAGAGGGCTATTGCATTGAATGTTGCATTGGATACACAAGAAACTCTTCTTAAATATATTGGTGGCATGCATTCTTATTTGCGACATACTTTGTTGATGTTTAACCCTAGTAATTTGGATGATGTATGTGTTCAAGCTACACATTTAGAAGCTAGGGGTAAGCATGATGATGATTCATTTATGAAGAAGTCATATAAATTTGACAACAAAGATAAAAGCAAAGACAAGGGAAAGGAAATAGATACCATCACGAAAGAGGGTGAGAGATCCACATGCTCACATTGTCAGAAAGGGCATGATGTTTCAGAGTGCTGG
This sequence comes from Pseudotsuga menziesii, assembly GCA_001517045.1. Taxonomy (NCBI): domain Eukaryota; kingdom Viridiplantae; phylum Streptophyta; class Pinopsida; order Pinales; family Pinaceae; genus Pseudotsuga; species Pseudotsuga menziesii. The sequence goes on from LPNX010212859.1 coordinate 106,771, forward strand.
AAACTTCATCCAGAATTAAAGCCAAAGTGGATGGGAAGAAATAAAAACAAAGATAAGGATAATCAAGCAGTTACTGCAGCAATAATTCAAGACTTGGGATCTGATTCAGGTGATGAGACTAAGATCACAGCAACAGGGATCCGAGGTAAAGATAAAGGTATATCTCTTTCCATTGATGCAAGTTCAAGTTCCAATTCATGTGCAAGTACAAGTACAAATCTGCGATCTACTTCTATGCAAAGTGAAAAAAGAAGAAGTGAACTGTTTCATGTTCGTGTCATTACAAATCACACAAATATTGATACATTGTTTGATAGTGGTTCACAAGTAAATATGATATCAGAAGAAGTGGTTAAGAAATTGCATTGAGTTACTATGCCTCATGAAAAACCCTATCCTCTTGGTTGGGTTACTAATGATACACAATTGTAAGTTACAAAGAAATGTGTTTTGAAATTTGCAATCACTGAAAATTTTATGGATGAGGTAGAACTAGATGTAGTACCACTTGACATTTGTGGAATTGTACTTGGGAGTCCATATTTGTATGACCAGAAAGCAGTCTTTTATAGAGAGCAGAACAAATATCATCTCTTTAAAGGTGGTGTGGAATATATTGTTCGTGCACATCGTATGAAAACAAATATATCATTAGTCGCTACAAGTCAAATGAAAATGATAGTGCATGCTAGTAGGAAGTTTGCATTAATGGCAGTTAAATGTGAATCATTGGAAAGTGGTAAATCACTTAATAGAGATTTACAACATGAAGTGTAGTTGCAACAAAGCATGCCTTTTCCAAATATTGGCATGAATTGGATGATTATTCAATTTCTTCAAAATTATTGTGATGAACATCCTAATGTTTAGGGTGAATAGTTGCAGCACATGCAGTGCATTAAATCTCCTTTTGAGGCTTGTTTTTGTTATCAGTTGAAGTCACATGTGAACTTTTCTTTCGGCACAAAAGATGTGAGAGGTGGACATCATGATGCAAAGGAAACCGTGCAGCAGATAGTGCAAGAACAGCAGGAGACGATTCAGGCAATTTGCAAAGACGGCCATGAAAATCATCATCCTTTTGAAGTTGAAAAGCAAGTTTGGTTGCAGATCATCAAGGGAAGGTTGAAAGGTAAAAAGATCAATTTTGTTTATGATCATTTTGAGACCTTTGTAAAGAAGTGTAAACATTCTTTCTGTTTGAGCTTATCTCTAGTCACATATGCAAAGAATTTTAAATGGTATGAACCTCTTTTGGTCATGGACAAGGAGACTAATATGAAGATTCTAAGAAAGGTAGGATGTATGGAGATCAGAATGGTGAGGAAGTGGTACCCTCACCTTCCTGCAGGATGATCTAGGGTTTTGGAGTTCCAAAATCTCTTCAAAGGGGAGGATTGATCCTGTAGATTATTCCTCTTTAAAGATCCAATATGGTACAATGGTTCAGAATTGGCGGATGAAAAAAATCGGACGGCGAAAACACAAAGATCAGAGGTCGGAAGAGCATCTCGTTTCTCAACGTCGGAGCTCCCAAGAGATTTTTCCGTCTGCAACGTCGGAGCTCACAAGAGCTTTTTCCTTCTGCAACGTTGGAGCTCACAAGAGATTTTTCCTTCTACAATGGCGGAAACTTAAGGGACGGATCAGAATTCGGAGTGGAACGGGAGCCACAACGACGGAGATATAAAGGATATCGCAGTCTGCATTGGGCACAATATTGATCGGAAGGATAACGCTTTCGGAAACCGCAATGGCGGAAGCCCAAGACTTACAGAGCGGCACACACAGCGACGCAAGGTTTGAAAAGTCAAATTGGGATACTTTACCATCTGTCGTCTGCAATTGCGGAAACCAAAGTAGCAAGACGTCCCAATGGAAAACCAGTCGACAGCCGATTGGGACAGAGTTCATCGGTGGAAAAAAATCGGAGCCGTTGCTTATCACTGTTCCTCAATTGCAGAAGCCCGGATAACGAAAACTTCCGACTCAAACACTGCAATGCGCGTGGTGTGGTGACATTTCTAAACGGTTGGCATGATGGGAATATCTCCCATGTGGAATATTATGATGTGGCAGGACATTTCATAATGCTCACAACTTGTTCGTAACAGTTTGGCGAATATTTTCTTGGCAGTTATGCCATAGTTGGGATAACGTTGAAAGGAATATGAACAGTCTGATGCAACTGTTTCAAAAATGTGGAAACCGCCTGTTATGATAAATGAGTTGGCATTTGGCAGGGGGGATGTGAACAGTCGCATTTTTTAACGTTTTGGCTCATTTGTAATGGAAAAAATGAGTAATAAAGGGAGAAAAATCCATTACTTATGGGGGCTTAAATGGAGGAAGCTGGGCCCAGAGGGATAGATGGAGTAAGGGGAGAAGGAAGAAAAGAAAAAAAAGTTGGCTGTAAAATTATTCCAGATGCTGTTAGTGTAAAGTCGACCATTCTCTGTTACATGTTGGCTTCTTTGTCTTTTGAAGACCATATTGTAATTTCCAGAGAGGAGTCTTGAAGACTTTCTGTTCAACCTTCTGTTTTATAGTTTTCTGTAGTTAATTTTGACAGAGACAGAGGATAACAGGAGTGTTTTTGCTGCAATTTATCCAGATTGTTGTTTGTATTTAGAATTCGACCATTTCTCTGTTATAGTTTGGCTTCTTTATCTTTTGAAGTCCAAGTTGTAGGTTCCAGAGAGGAGGTCTTGAAGACTTCCTGTCCAGCATTCTATTTCTGCAAATGCTGAAGTTGATGCCATAACCATTTTGTACCTTTTAAAGCCATTAATTGGATCGGTACCCATTGGAGAGGGACCCAGAGATGTAGCCCAGTGGAGGGGGTGAACTCCGTTATCAACTTCTGTTTGTGACTCTGTTTCTGTGTTTTCTTCCTTGTATCTATCTATCATTGTTGTGGTTTTTCATTCCTGTTTTGAGCATTTAATTTCTGCTAATACTGTCCATTAATTAACCTGTTGAACGCATTCTTTTACAACAAACTTTTAATGCACTAAATTTGAGGTCCAATGGATCAGGGGCTGCTGCTACCTTTAGTGAGCAAACTGTGACCTCTTGTTGACTATCCGAGTGGTTAAGGTGTGTGGCTACTAAGTACATAGGGTTTCCTCGTGAGAGTTCGAATCTCTCAGCAGACAGCTTGCGAATATTTTTTTTTGTGAACTCACTTTGATTTAAATTTTCTAATCAAATTTCTCTAAGCATCTGGATGAATCACAAGTTTATACCTACTCATAAATGTCAATCATGCAAGCTTTTTCACTGCCTTGGAGATCCCATAAATGTCAATTTCGTAAGCACTTTTTCTCCCTTGGAGATCTCAGTTGTGTATGTTGAATAGATGGGCGATTCGAGACCAATATGATGGTATCAATATTGAAGCCAAAATTCAAGAGGCATTCAATTTTGAAATATGTTAAGGTTTTTGCACAGGTGGTTTGTCTCTGAAGAGAGAAAATAGTTTTACTCTAAAGAATGAAAACGATTATACTCTCTAAAGACTGAGATAAGTAGAATGTACAAGTTCAATATGACTTCAAATTGGCAGGATGAGGCTAATTTCCTTTTTTCAAAGGAATACACCTATTATCGAATCCAACCCAAAGTAGGTAATCTTCCAAAATACGATGTGAGAAAACAAATTTCGTTGTTATGATGGACTGATCCATGATCTTTTGTTGGATACTAAACTCAGCCATGACCTCCTTCTAGCTGTTAGATTAGGGTCGTGAAAGTTTGTTGTTGGACTGATTTGTGATCTTGTGCTGCTCCTTGAACGGGCCTTGATCTGTGTGCTAAGTTGGGCCGTGACTTGTAAATTGCTCCTAGAATGAGCTATGACCTGCTAGGGCTACTTGGAGCTGAGCCATGACCCTCCTTACAACTATACAACAAATTGTATAGAAAACTATACAACAAATTGTATAGAAGCAAATACTTGCCAATTTCAAATTAACAAAGCTATTGTAAAATTGTCAAATGTATCTACAGTGCCAAATGCACCAATTGCAGAGCTTTATAGATTTGTTGAAAACATAGTGGAAAACGTTGACTAGAATCAACATATCGTAACTACTAGTGACATTAACTTTGATATGTTGCAACATTCCAATTTGCAAAAAGAATTATTTATTTTCATGAAACACCACAATGTGAACTTGCAAAGAATAGTTGCAACAACCCCTGTTGGCTCTTTGCTTGATCACTTTTGGGAAACTTTTGAAACTGGTGGTTTCAATTTTCATATTTCTGAGGCTTACTTGATAAATCACCATAGCATTTGGCTATGATGATCTTTGCAACATTTTTATATCTTGCAACATTCATATATCTTGGATCCTTCCCATTAAATTTACATTTGTTATTGACATATATGCAATGCCATTTATTTTCCTGTACATTAACATCATATAAACATGTTTACATGGTTTAAAAACCTTATGTATTTTATTCAAAATATATTATTTTGCAATTGTTATTCATCAGCATTCATGTCATTTTTCCTATCATTTGTTTATTTTGTGCAAATAAAGTTGTCCATCTATAGTTTGCACGTATAGGGAACCATTTGAAAACAAAGAATGTCTTCTCGCTTCCATTCCATAGAATTTGCAATGCTTGCATCAACCCAATTCTTGATAGATTTCCCTATTACTTAGTTTGTCACAAACAAAACACACTCTACAGATACAAGCATTTCTTGGAGTGTGTTCTTGAGACAGAGGATGGAACAATGGACTGTACAATGAAATTGCCAAACCTGCAATAACTTTCAAAGGAATTAGACAAGAAAGATCTTGTCAACAGTTTTCCACTTGTGAAAACTTTGCATGTGAGATATTTTTACACTAACTGCAAACAACATTGTCACAGAAATCTATATTGTCTAGTGATTAGCTTCAAATAACTTTCTTTTTTGCAAATTTTTCTCTAGCAAACAAATTTTTGGCACTCCTTGCACATTGCTCTTCTTGCAAAGTGACACTATGTAAATTTTGTTCATTCTGATATTCATGGTTACAACTACATTAGAATCTCTTTTTCGAACTGACAGACCCATTTGGATATGCCAAATTTTCAGTTTATGTTTTAGCATTGTATATACAACTATGTTTATATCGCTTTCAGGCTTTATATACTCTATTACTCATCATATGCTCTACATTGTGCATTCAATTGTACTATATTGGTGTGCCTTGTCAATACAACTTTGTCAAATCTATGCAGTTGTTTATGTTATAAAAAAATGTTATTAGACTAAGAGTGATGCCACTTACACATGGAATTGTTTCTCTTTGCAAAGTCATTCCTTGCAATCTATCTCTATTTAAAAATATATTCACCTTTTTGTGCAACCTGTGTCCAATTTCATTCTTTCCTTTTTTTAAAGATGCATATTCAATTTCAGAACATTTCTTTCATTGCAATTATGTTCATGTCTTTTACACATGAAATTATTTCTCCTTGCAAAAACTTTGCTTGCAACATGTGTCTTTGTTTCCAAAGATGTTATTATGGATTTTCTTTTTCTTTTTTCTAAATTAGATTAGGAAATAAAATTCGTTCTCTTTGCAAAGTCTTACTTGTCTCTATTTCAAAATATGTGCTACCTATACCATGGCTCCATCCGTTTAGGAAACTCTTGTTTAAAAATCAAATCAAGACATGAAATTAGTTCTCTTTGCAAATTCTTGATCTGTCTTTGTTTCAAAACATGTCCTTCTTGTTTCTCTAATATTTCATTCTTTCCTATGCATGTTCGATTTCAAAACATGTTCTTAGTTCTACTAAGTTTGATGCCATTTACGTGTTTTTAATATTGAAATACAATTCATATTTGTTTTGTACTGCTATTCCCTCTAAATGTCCCAATGAACTACTATAATAATTGTTTTTAGCACAACTATTTTCTTTTGCACTGTTCCTTGGCTCGTGTCACAGACTACCTAACTTCTTGGTTCGGCTGCACATTGACTACCTACAAGTTTGTAATATATTCATAGAATTGGCATTTGCAATTTACAACTTCATTTACAAAGTTGAAATCGATTTTTGGAAATTGCATTTTGATTATCCTTGCATTCTCGGTTTACCCAATTTCAACTAATTGCAGTTGGCCTCTTTAAAAATTTATGGATCTGGAGAAACACTAAATGGAAAATGCAAATATGCACATAGAGCAACATCCCTTCAAATGAAGACAGAAAGGTTAAGAAAGGAAATAGACACATTGCAAATGCCAATGACAATTCCTGCAATACTTCAGTTTCCATTTTCTACATTTGCAAATTCTATATTGCTGCATGTGACTCTTGTTTTTATTATAATTAAATAGTATCATATGAAAAATTTGCTTGAAACATGTGTCTCTGTTTCCAAAGATGTCAAGCTTGTAGTGAATTTCCAACACAAATTGAATCTTCAGCTTCATTAGTCTTACTTGGGCAATGCCATCCAAATCATTAGCACCATAGTCTTAATATGTAGCAACAATTAAAGTTTATATGTCATTCTCTTTGACTGAGAGTTTCCGCAAGCAATTTAAATTTTACACTGGTCTCTTTTCTTTTGATTTTATCCTTTAGGACATCTCAAAGATATGGGACTCCTGGGTGTTGTCATAGATTGGAATGGATTCCTATTTTGAGCCAACTAAATCTGCCATACAGTCCATACCACTGGTCTTGGATAAAAAGTTCCAAAACAGTTTCCATTGGGATTTCTTTTGTTGAATCGGGGTACTTCAATTTTCATTTGCAGGTCATGAATCGTATCTTTGTAGTTTACCTAGCTTTGAATGCCACTTTGTTGACATCCAACATGGTCATAACCATCTAAAACTGTTTAAGAAGAAAGAGAAGCAAGAGATGAAAAGATGAAATGAGGTTTCCTGCACTCTTACACATGATATGTCAGCTAACTCTCACATTTCCTTTTTTGTTAGTCAAGACAGCACTGTGCCCAAGTGAACATTGTCTACAAATTATACTTTTAATCCAAACCTGTATGTTGTTTCTCTTTATGAATTTCTATGCTGTATCATGGTCTGCAGACTGGACAATGTTTCTCTTTTTTATAGAAACACTATAAAATGTGTGTGCATCTCGATTCTGTACAAGTCCAACTTGGGTAGCTTGGATTTTAACCAACTCTGTTCTTCTTTCTGTAAGTAAACATAATCAAGCAACTTGAGAATTTGATTTCTATAGAATTCAGTTTAGCATTTAGACCCTAGGATGACCTTTAAAACTTTTCCAATTTCCCTTGCCTATTCCTCTTTTCTTGCTTTAATTCCAAATGCCAGTTTTCCATTACATGGTTCAGTATTTTATAAAATAAGTATTTTTTGTGCTATGCATTAGCTTTCCTGCAAAAACCACCAGGAATTATAGTTGGACTCATTTCCTTGCCTCGGACAAACCACCTAGACTCGTTAACTCTCTCTCCTGCAAAAATTACTAGGAATTGCAATTGAAATTGGGGTACTTCAATTTTCATTTGCAGGTCATGACTCATATCTTTGTAGTTTACCTAGATTTGAATGCCACTTTGTTGACATCGAAAATGGTCGTAACCATCTCAAACTGTTCAAGAAGAAAGAGAAGCAAGAGATGAAAAGATGAAATGAGGTTTCCTGCACTCTTACACATGATATGTCAACTAACTCTCACATTTCCTTTTTTGTTAGTTAAGACAGCATTGTGCCCAAGCGATTATTGTCTACAAATTATACTTTTAATCCAAACCTGTATGTTGTTTCTCTTTACGAATTTCTACATTGTATCATGGTCTACAGACTGGACAATGTTACTCTTTTTTATAGAAACACTATAAAATGTGTGTGCATCTGGATTATGTACAAGTCCAACTTGGTTAGCTTGGATTTTAACCAACTCTGTTCTTCTTTTTGTAAGTAAACATAATCAAGCAAATTGAGAATTTGATTTCTATAGAATGTAGTTTAGCATTTAGACCCTAGGATGACCTTTAAAACTTTTCCAATTTCCCTTTCCTATTCCTCTTTTCCTGCTTTAATTCCAAATGCCAGTTTTCCATTACATGGTTCAGACTTTTATAAAATAAGTATGTTTTCGTGCTATGCATTAGCTTTCCTGCAAAAACCACCAAGAATTATAGTTGTCCTCATTTCCCTGCTTTGGACAAACCACCTTGACTCGTTAACTCTCTCTCCTGCAAAAATTACTAGGAATTGCAATTGACTTGACATGCTTGCCTTGGAAAAATCACCTAGACTTATCAACTCTTTCGCATATAACAAGATAAGTGGATAACACAAAAAAATGGCCGCATATCTCAATGAAATGTTATTCTGTACACTTGTAAGGCAACCAAATCCAAGTATTCTGTAAAGGAAGTAGTAATATTTCTGATTCAACTTCATCATTAACAAAATATAATGGCACAATATTCGTTCCAGGATCAAGTGCAGGTTGTTGCAATGCTGGCCATCGTCTTCTTCTAGCCATTGATCCCCTTGCTGAAATAGCAAACCATCCATTTTTTCTGTTTATTATTGAAGGATTTTCATGTGTAGCTATCTCTTCCTTTTGAAGGGGAGGGAATCTCAAAATCATACTTTCCCTAGAATTATCTTGAGTACATATGAGACCTTCTCTAGAAATAAAGGATAGTAGATGTATACAAGTTTCCCAGAGTTCTAAATCTACACCTTGCATAACGTTTAGCCATGTCACTCGGTTCTTTGCAAGATGACACATAAGAGTAATGGCATGTTCTGTTTCTTGTAATGCGATGAGAAAAGTTTGGGGCATTTGATGTTTAGTTCTCTTCCTACCAAGTGCATTGGCTAGAAGGTCGGGGGAATACAGTGCACACAAGATATAATATTTTTCAGAATAAAAGTAGGTCAATGCATTGTCTAGAACTAAAGCACCAGCATCATTTCCTCCAAGAGAGTTCACCATTGCTGTTACAACAGCTAGCCCTAAACCCCATAACCCATCACACAGTCTACCGTTATGCTACACAGAGAATGGACCCTCTCTGTTTCCTGAGCCTAATGAAAGTTCATCTCGTAGGAAGTGACTAAATGTTGACAAGCATGAAAAAAAACCAGCAGATTGTAGCATCTCAGCACCTCCTCTCACATGTGCTAAAGATAAATAGAAATTCAGGATTACAGTAGGTGAATCTCTCCAACTATCATGTTGAATCCGACCAATTACACACTGCATAGGAAAATGGTTTTGAAAAACAGGAAACCAAGTATTAGGTGCCAGGAAACCTTTTAAGAGTGTATCAATTACAGCTAAATATAGGTTTGCAACATTGTTGTTTTCAACACAACTACAAAGAATAGGTAGAAATCCCAAACTCATAAGAGAAACATCATAAAAGACATCTCTGCCACATTCTATATATTTGTCTTTGATTCTCTGCTTTCCTGGTACTCTTTATTTTGAGAATGAATAAAGTCTAATGATGTCAGAAGAATTGCCAGGAGACATCTAAGCATTGTTTCAAGTCTGTCTAGAATAAATGGTTTTATATCCATCAATAATTTTAGGCTTGTGATCACTGTTTTGATCACTTTTGCATAGAGTGGCCAAGAATGCATTCTTTTTGTTGTTGACATTATACGGCTGCACATCCACCTCACAAAAATAAGCAAAATTTGTGCCTATGTTATGAGAAAATTTAGCATGTAATTTGTTGGATCACCAAGAGGGCCTAACAACTGCATTGATGTCAATAGATAATTGCAAAGATCTTAAACACACAACCCTATCGATTCTTCTGAGAAGGCTGCATTTAGGGTTATTGAACCTAACTCTGTCCCCTGTTCAACAAGAAATGATATGAGGTACTACAAACAAAAATATAAGTACCAAAACAAATTGATCCAGAAAGGCTATAAAACAGAAACAAGGAAAGTAGGTATTCTTATGGTCTAGAAACATAACAAGCACATAAATTGTTTTGGATAAGTATGATAGATCTCAAGCATGAATGAAATTACAACTTTTTTTTCAAACATTGACAAAGCTAACATAGTCATCCATGCTTTTAATGCATTCAACTGAAAATCTGCAAGACAAGAGGACCTATTTGCATGGCTCAATATTTCTAGTGTCTTTTCTGCTGCAGATGTGAGTCCTTTGTCATCTGAGTGAGGCCACCAATCTATACCCAATTCTGTTTTAAGGGCTTTGGTATCATAAATATTCTTATCTTCACATAATGGATGAAGCTCTTTTAAATGGAAATGTTTAACAGTCTGCAAAATTGAATCTATCTCCAACTTTATGAGGTGCTCTGAAACTCTCTGAAAGGAACCTAGAGGAGCTTTTCGAACTTCTAACTCCCCTTGAAGATGATAATATAAATCATTTACAATCAAAGCATGGATTTCCATACCATATCTCCCAATCAAACATAGATTATTCTTAATCTTTCAAATACACAACATTATATATAGAGAATTACCAAGAATACTATCAAAATCTCATATAGCTAAAGAAGATATGCTACACAATACTGAGGAAAAATGAAGCAGATGGAAACATTGAGATAGGTGAACATAATACTTTTTCAGCATCTTACA
>LPNX010212859.1:117679-144717 GCA_001517045.1 Pseudotsuga menziesii
GGAATTTGCTATGGATAAATATTGAACTTGTTGACAACATCAGGGGTATATTCTTTTGTCTTGTATCTATAAATTTCATTGAGATTTATCGTATCAATCCAATAATACTCTCTGATATGAAAATCCAGTGCACTTAGCCTGCTATTTATATCCCTCAGTAAATTCTTTGATCCATCATCAATAATCATTATTTCTCATGCACAACTAAGAGCAGAGTAGAATAAAGCCCGCAATACAACAATATTAAAATTAGTTTCATAATTTGTGATTCAGGAACACTAGACATTAATAGATTGGAAAAATAAATGCCACATATACAAGAGAAATAAAGCAATCCTCAATTGTCAATATTGTTAAAGTTAGTGCAGCTGCGAGACCGATTCTCAGAGAATGGTTTCCTAGTCAATTGGCTAGGAGAGAATAAGACCCTAGAAGGTACCCTAGGGCCCCCAGTAGTCTCCTGGGGTTCTTGGTCTATGACCAAGTAGGTTGATGCCATGGCAAAGCCCCTAGCATGTGGATAGGGCCCCTATATGCCTCTAGGGTATTTTGGTCTGGGACCAAGGATGTGATGTCCAAGTAGAGCCTACAGGTAGAGGTAGAGATATATTCTAGTATAGGACCAGGGACACGATGTCCAAGTAGGTATTGCAGGTAGTTGATCAATTTTTAGTGTGAGACTGAAACTCAGCTTAGTACTGAGAACCATTCTGTGAGAGAATGGAGGACCCGGTTAGGGTCCAAGGATTGATCAACTTGATTCAGTGTGAGACTGAAACTCATCCTAAGGCTGAAAGCCATTCATTAAGAATGGAAGATAATGATGTCCCCTCTCCTAATCGGTTATTGCTAGGTTGATTCTCAAGGGACTGGCCACCTCTTGACGATGTCCCTAGTACCTAACCTTTAGGAGCAGTTTCAAGGACAAAAGGATTGTACCATCCGGTTGGATATTCCCCCTTATACAGTGATGACAAAATATATAAAACTATGTACCTTGAGAGAGAGAAAATTATTTGGTCTTATTGGTCCTATTTGATTGATTTTCCACCTTTACGGTTCACCTTCATCTTGTGGTTATTGAATCTTGGTCCTATTCTTACTATTCTTAGCACTATTACTTGTGTGTACCTTTGACTATGATGATTCCTGCTTTATGGAGTATATTTACTTGATGATTTATTAAAGATCATTGAACCATTTATTTTTATGGTTACCGTATGTTGTTATTATAATGACCCACTTATGATTTTGGACTTTATGTTGTACTTTTGGACTTTCATTAAATAATTATTTTAGTCTTATTAATAAAATATCATGATTTTATTAATAGAATTTTTGACAATTTACTTTTTATTATATTAAAATCTTTTTTGACTTTTGTTGGGATGGTTTATTCTTTTGGGATACCTAATTTTTATTTTTATGATTTTTTTTAATTTTTGTGGGCCTCCGTTAATTCTATCCTAAGTAATTTTTTTATATACCCTAACCTATTTAAGGAAGAGATTATTTTTAGTTTCAACACATATGATTTTGGGATCTCACCACGGCTTACCTTCACGGGCTTGGATTTTGATTTTTCACGGCACGACTTTCTCCATGGGCTTGGATTTTGATTTTTCTTGGCACAACTTTCTCCACGGGCTTGGATTCTTATTTTTTATTTTTCACGGGCTTGGATTCTGATTTTTGGTTTGGCTTATCTTCGCAGGCTTGATCTCACGGGATTAATTTCTTGGTCTGGTCGTCACTGATCTCTTTCTTGGTCTGGTCGTCACCGATCTCCTTCTTGGTCTGATATTCACCGATCTCCTTCTCGGTTTGGTCTTCATCGATCTACCTTCACGTGTTATTATTTTTCAGTGGCTGTCTACGTTTTATTTGTGGGGCTCTCTCTGTCGGCTATCTGCTATCTGCGTTTTATTTGTGGGGCTCTCTCTGCCAGCTGTCTGCTATCTGCGTTTTATTTGAGGGGCTTTCTCTGACGGCCGAATGCATGATTTTTCTCATGGCTTGGCTTACCTTCACGGGATTGGATTTTGATTGCTGGTTTTTATTTCACGGCTTGGCTTACCTTCATGGGCTTGTCTTCTCGGGATCACTCTGCCTGGTCTTCACTGATCTCTCTACCTGGATTACTCGGTCTGGGCTGTGCTTTTCTTTCTCCACGGCAGTCTGCAGCTTTTACCTTTGTGTTATTTTGCATGGGGATTACTACGATCTATTCTCTGCACAGGATGAGTTTTTCTGTTTGATCCACCCTAACTGGTTTCGGGAATTTGTTCATCGTGAATTTGTTGGTAGACTGCTTGATTGCACATCTTTCACTCTAAGTGCATCTGTGTGATTCTCCTTGACTGCACTGCTAAATTGATTGAAGAAACTAAGGTTTGTTTACTCCCTCTCTCTCTCAAGGTATGTATATGGTTCAACTAGTTTGACTTGTCCTTTCAGTGACAAGATCAAACTCAGAACTAACTGAGTATAAGGCGGATCCAACAAAGGTTAATATTCTTTATCTTCTATAGTTTACTTGAGATTTAGTTTATTGCACGTGTTATTTATTATTTTTTTGTACATGACAATTAATGAAACATTTCAATGATCAACTTTAACGCAGTGACCAACAGAGCGTTAAGTTGAAAGAAATGAAAGTTATGTTGTTATGTTTTATTATAGTTTTAATTTTACCTCAATTCTTTATATGTTCATGTATTGAATTTTAGTACTTGTATTAACACTGATCTAACCTATGAAAATCAACAAATATAATGCATACCTTCAAATAGGTGAAATGGATAATCAAACAAAGCATGAAGACTTTAAAGAAACTTAAACTAGGAAATGAATCATGAGAACTTCACAGTATCATTGTTGAATAGAACGTCAGTGTTGCTATTATGAGGCTCTATGACAGTTATATGATAACTTCCCACATCTTGGAGGTTTTCTCACTTCATTGGGAGCACTAATTGGGTTAACCAGGGCTGCCCCCTATCCCTGAAATTATTTCAGATTTACATTGATGCAGTTTGGATTTAAAGTGATGGACTAGAAAAAAGAGATGCACACCTCTAGAAGAACACCCATGCTGGTAGTGGTTTCTTTTTACACCATGTCCTAATTGCACTACTATTGTTTGCATATGATATGGTCCCTTTGGGGGAACCCTCTCTGTCGGCCACGAGAACCTGGAATAAAAGAGTTTCCTGATAGTGATGGATATTATTGTTGTAGCTATGAAAGTGTGGGGTTCAATCCTTTTTAACTATTTTTTCATCTTCTCCACCTTTTCAAGCACCAAAATTTCAATTCTTCGGGAAATTGAATTTCACTTCAATCCTAGCTCTATTCCATACCCACAACACAAATTGCAATTGAAGGTATGGATGACCAGATTGTTTTGTGTAATTTCATGATAAATTTTCATTTTTTCTATGTTATCTTGGCATTTGATTAGCCTCTTCCTAGTTCCATTTTAATTCATTTGTATTTGTTGTATACATGATTTAGGTCTTAGTCCTGCTTTGTCGATCATTGATCATCCATTGTAGTTTGTGAAGTGGTCCTCAGTTTCCAAATTTGTTTGTGTAAAGCAGTGGGAATTCTATAATTTTTTTTTTGTTTTGGTTGGAAGACTAACCATAATTATCAAATATTTAGGCCTTACTGAAGAGGACTTGCTAGGATTTTTTGGTTGTATTAAATACCTCTTGGCACACAAAGTTCAAACTAACCAAGCTCTTGTTTACAACAAGTTTTTCCTGGCATAAAAACTAACGAAGATCTTGTTTACAATAAGTTTTACCAAGTAAGTAAACCTACTTGACCCATAAATCAAGACCCATTGACAACCTAGACTGCATTTTTACTATATCCAGGCTCTATGATCTCCGTGCTCTTCTTCACCATTAGTGTTGTTTTCTCTCTCTCCTTGTTTCTTCTATGTGAAACCTCCAAAACCCATTTCATGTACCATTCCCTTTTCCTTTTGCATTTCTCATTTCTCATTTTTGGTAACATAGTATTACATATGTAGGCATTGTTGTAGGAAAACCAAGGTAGATGTGCAATCTATCAAAATGGAAACTAATAGTTTCCATATGAAAGTGTTTAGAATCCTGCTATTTCAAATTTGTTGGTTCTAGATGAGAAAACATAATAATATTTAAATGTATGTCAATAGGCATGATAGGAAAAACACATGACAAATTATACACAAAACAATAAAGGTGAAACAACATTTCAGGGACAATGATGAACTTTAATGTGTTAATATTGCTCATCTTCCCAATTCTTAAAGGGTTCTAGCTCAATTGAAGAGCGCCTGCCTTATAAGCAGGAGGTCGGTGGTTCGATTCATCCATTCCATAATGATATTCCAATGTATTTCTAAAGGTAAAAAATGTAGTAGTGCAAGATTGATGCAATAGTAGACGCAACACTAAATGCAAAAGATGATGTAAAAGTAGACATCACACAAAACAAAAAAGTAGATACAAAAGTGGACCTTATGTCAGACGTAAATGTGGACTGAAAAATGGATGTTACACTAATCGTAAAATTGGATGAAAAAAAAGACTCAACACTAGACACAATTAATGACTCAAAACTAGATGCAATACTAGGCCCAAAACTAGATGCATCAGTAGATGCAAAAGTGGACTCCTAACTAGACGTAAAATTGGACATTAAATTGGGCACAAAATATGGTGTATCGATCAACATAAAACCATGTTTAACACCAGGTGAAAAACTAGAGGCAACACTTGGCGCAAACAAAAACTTAAAACGAGACACAATATTGGATGCAAGATGGGATGAAACATTGGATGTAAAACTAGATGTAATATTGAATGCAAGATGGGATGCAACATTGGACACAAAATTGTATGAAATATTAGATACAAACATGGTTGCAAAACCAATCACAACACTAGGCGCAACATTGGACTCAAACATAGATGCAAAAAAAGACACCAACCAGGATGCAACAGCAGGTGCAAACTTAGATGCAAAATACGACGTAAAACGAGATGAAACATCAGGCACAAACATGGATACAAAAAAAGATGTAAAACAAGATGCAAATTATATGCAAAATGGGATGCAACATTATAAGTAAAATTGGATGCAAAACAAGACGCAATATTGGGCCCAAAATTGGATGCAAAGCTAGACGTAACGCTAGATGAAAAATTGGACACATAATTTGATGCAAAACATGGTGCAAGAATCGATGAAAAAATAGGAGCAAAATAAGATGCAACATTGGATACAAAACTAAGCGTCAAACGAGGTGCAAACAAGGATGTAACAAAGGACGCAAAAAAAGATGCAAAATTGGGCGCAAATAAGGGCGCAACAAAATATGCAAAAAATTGGGCGCAGAAATGGAGACAAAAATGGATGTTAAAAAGGATGGGAAAAAAGATGCAATGGACGACGTTTTATGAAATTGTCCAATAGTGCTAGGTTTAGCGCTAGATTGTTCACCAAAATTGGGAAAAAATTACACTAAAATCCGGCGCTAAATCCAGTTTTTGTTGTAGTGTTAATTGTTGAAGCTAAGTTTTTAGGTAGATAGTATTTATAGTGTTTTATGTTAGGTCAATTAGTTGGCATAAGTTTTCTATATGAAGAACAAGATTGTAAATCTGTATATGCACATATGCACAAGAATACAAGGAGACGGACAGAGAAGAGAAGTGCAGAGAAGAATCTTAGAAAAACTTAGTGAAGAATTTGAAGCTCAAGATTATGTGTTTTGTAATTGTTGAAGAGAAACATCCTGGTAAATTCCAAGTTTGTATTTATGGCTGTAATTTTTGTTTGGTATGCCGTCAAAACAAATATAAATCCAATAGTTTATGGTTTAATGCAAGTTTTTAGTTAGCCACATATCTTCTCCATATTTACCGAGTGAATGTTGTTTACAATTACTGTGAGTGAAAGACACAAAGAATCCATAATTATTTCACTGTGTAAAAGTTATAGTTTTTACTTTCAGATATTGGACGCAAATTTTGTTTATTGTTTTCTTATATGATATTGTGAGTGAGTCGCAATATAGTTGTGTCAGAGTTAATCCTAGGTTACCGCAATGAAAAGTGTTTTTTATATTCCTAAGTCTTTAGACTAGGAAATATAAAATTGTTGCGTGGAAGGAAAATTTGGTCACAACCTATTTCATGTCGCAAAAGCCAAAGTCAAATTAAGTTTGTGAAAGTGTGTCGAGGTGAAAAGTCTGTCATAGTAACTCTGAGCATTAATTCTCTCACAGATATATTGAGTCACAAGATTTTCGCAATAATGAAAAAGGGAAAACAAGAAGGTTGTGCTAGGCAGTAACTCAAGTTAATTGCCTCCCCCTCCTTTTCTCCCTAGATCTGGTACAAGAGCAACTTTAGGAAAGAAATCTTGTCCTAAAAGGGGAAAAATAATTTTCTAAGGAAGGTTAAAAATTAACACTTATCAATCATCAATCAACAATCATGAACACATCACTCATCAATCATGAACACATAATCAACAAAACAAACACATCACTAGAAGGTGAATTTGCAACATGGTCATCTATAAGCCGTGGAAGAGGCAGGGGGAGAAATAATTCTATAGGTAGAGGAAGAAACTTATCAAGAGGAAGATGTAGCAGTAGTCCTGCAAATGTTTCCCATAGAGGACATAATCAAAACCCAAGTCATCCAAGTGGTAACAGGTTTGATAAATCAAATATTCATTGTCACTACTGTAAGAAATGTGGTTATTATGCATATGAATGCATGAAGAAGCAATATGACCAAGGAAATAAAAGCCAGAATCAATCGACGAACACCACCATTTCATCGAGCGCAACGTTGATGACATGCGCATCCCCAATTGAATGCAACACCATCCAAGAAATTCATGTGACATATGGTATTTAGATTTAGGTTCCATCAATCATATGACTGGTAATTTAAATTTATTTTCTAGTCTAGATAAATTCAGTTCAAACTGATGTTACACTTGGAAATAATGTCCAAGTCACTGTTTTGGGAAAAGGTACTATTAGTATTCTAACCAAATAGGGGGAACATAAATATATGCCTGATGTTTACCATATAGAAGGTTTGAAACATAATTTTCTGAGTATTGGTCAGTTGATACAGAAAGGTTACAGAGTCTACATGGAGGATAATCACCGTGTTATTAAAGATATACGTCTAAGAAACCAACTGATAGAAAAGGTACCAATGACAAGAAATCGCTTGTTTCCATTGAAGATAGTTCCAGACATTACATGAGCTGCATTCAAAGAAAAAATTAAAAAAGAAGTCATTCACTACGACAAGAAAGAAAATGATAGTGCTGAAATTCAAGCTACATTTCAAACAGAAGTTCAGGATGATTCTTGGCTATAGCATTTCAGATTTGGACATCTGAATTTTGGTGGGATGAAGCTGTTGCACGTAAAGAATATGGTAAAAGGATTTCCATTGATCGACAAACTAGACAAAGTTTGTGAAGGATGAATATTTAGAAAGAAACATAGAGAAAATTTTCCAATTGGAAAGTCATACAGAGCACGAACACCACTTGAGATCATGCACTCTGATATTTGTGGTCCAATACAGACAACGTCCATTGGTGGCTGCAATTATTTTCTTACTTTTATTGATGACTACTCAAGAAAAATATGGGTATATATTTTGAAACATAAATATGATGCATTTAGTTGTTTTTAGTAGTTTAAAGCACTCATGGAGAACCAGAGTGGTCACCGCATCAAAATCCCAAGGACGTACAGAGGCGATGAATATGTTTCAAATGAATTTCTAATTTTTTGCAAAAATCATGGCATAAAAAATCAATTCATTGCGTGGTATACACCTCAGCATAATGGTGTCAAAGAAAGAAAGAACATAACTATTATGGAGATGGCCTACAGCATGATGGCAGCCAAGCATTTTCCAAACGAATATTGGGTTGAAGCAGTCGTAACTGTTGTATATATTATGAATCGATGTCCAACAAAGAGCGTGAAGAAAAAAATTCCTCAAGAATCATGGACAGGTATGAATCATAGTGTTTCTCATTTAAAATCTTTTGGATGTGGATGAGCTGAAAAAAAATTAGACAACAAAGGACAGAAATGTATTTTTGTTGGCTATTCTGAAGACACAAAAGCATACAAGTTGTATGACCTTGTCACAAGGAAATTAATTATTAGTCACGAGGTTCAATTTGTTGAGAATGAATCATGGGATGGAACCGTCAAGAAGAATATCAAGATTGTGTCGAATGTCAAGCATGATGACATGATGGAGGAAGTGGTTCAAACACCATAAGAAAATAAACCGGTCGCAACACTTTCAACTCCCATGACACCACAACATGGTTTAGCACAAGGAATATCGACACAAGTCGCAACTCAAGCCACAATGACAAGCACACCAAGATGAAAACAGACTCCATCGAGTAGTTCGACATCAACAGATCCAGTGAAGACAAGAATTCTGTGTGAGATATATGAAGCTGGTACACCAAATTCATTCTCTCTCTTTGCATTTTTTTCTCAAATACATGATCCACTAACATTTGAGGAATATGTTGAATAAGAAGTATGGGCACAAGCCATGTATGACGAAATAGAATGCATTGAGAAAAAATAGACATGGGAGCTGGTGGATGAACCAAAAGATAAAGATGTAGTCAGTATTAAATGGATTTATAAAACCAAGAAAGATATTGATGGGAATGTACAGAAGCACAAGGAAAGAATTTTAGAAAGAGGGTTCACATAGCATCCCGCCATAGATTTCAATGAAACATTTGTACCATTTGCACACATGGATACAATCAGAACCGTTTTTGCTATCACTGAACAAAACAAATGGCCTGTTTATCAAATGGCTGTTAAGTCAGCATTTCTGTATGGTTATTTGGATGAAGAAGTATATCTAGAACATGTTGGGCACCCTATATGCAACTTAATTAAAGATAGAATATAGAGTGTTCAATATAAATTGTTAACCCATGGAAGTCTCTTATTTCAAGGATAATATGCACTATATATTCTTTAAACACTAAGTAGCTGATACTGCAAGTAAATGATCCTACTTTCCTGTTTAGCGACACTCATCCCAAAATCCACTTAATCTAATCCACTTTCTCAAGAATGCAATCACAAGTACCTCCTATGATTCTTAATCTAGGATCGAAATATTCAGTAAATAACATCTAGATTAATTTTGCAAAATGTAAAATCCCTGATTACCAAACCATCTAAATATCCATCCAACTATCCTGATTCAGTTATTCTAGAAATCCAAAGTACATGAATTGAATTCAACTACTCTAGAAATTCAAAGTATAGGAATGGAATTCTGCAATTATAAATGTAAAGGAACAAACTGCAAAGATCTAAGAAAAAATTAATTGAAAGAACTAGGGATGAACAGGGATGTCACAGCTATCACACAGTTGCATAAAAGATAGTTAACCTATACAGTCGACTGACACAGCACACCACTTCAGTTTTATAGGAGATGCAAGTATAGATTATTCAAATGACACACTGTAAATCAATAACTGTTGCAGCTTACTATAAATAAAGGAAATTATCACAAAATCACACAATAGAATAAATACGATACCTAATTAACTCAGCAATCCCTGTGGAAAGGCGGGCCCAACCTTCACATAGAGATGCTGGAAGTAACACACGTTAAAATGCTGAGATCTGAAGAATCAAACTCCTTGTATTAAAAAAATGGTAGATGAACAAGCAACCTTACTCACAGCTGATACAATAATTTGGTTAAAAGTTCAACCCCTGGCTTAGAATAGTTTCCCATATTTATTCCATTACAATCATAAATTCTTCCTACTATTATCAGGCAGCCATGAAGATCTCTGATATTCAAGTTTCCCTAATTACAATAAGTTGTTACAATTGTGGCAAGACGAGAGCAGAATATATAGTTGGGAAGCTGTTATTTGAGCCATAAATAATGATCTTTATTGATTGAGAAGATATTCCACGGATCACAGCTACTTTTTGGCAGTGGCGCACTGTTGCCTCCAAATCTGTCGCAATCTATTGCAGTTACCCTTGTATAGCTTGCATGGACTAATACACTGGGACTGCGTTCTTTGGGCAACGATGGAATGGATGTCAATCAGCTTTAACAATGAATGTCCATCCCTCCTTTGACATGTTCATCCTGCTACACCTGTATTCTCTATATCTCGAAATATCTTTATAAAACCATCATATGTTAGCATAATTTAAGATGTAGAGCCCTGATTACAACAATCCTAAGCATTAATAAAATAAGACAATGATTAATCATACCTTTATGACTTGAGGGGCCAAGTGAGGGAAAAACATTTGTTTAGAATGCATAATAGGGTAGGATGAGGCAAAAAGAGGTGGATAAGGGTGGTCAAAAAGGGGCCATTTCTAGGCCCAACATCTCCCCCCAAATGTCATGTTGCATGTCCTCGTGCAACAACATCTATTATTCTGAATCTGAATCTGGCATTATGCTTCATTCATGGAGAGAAGAAAATTTATATGGCAATTCAGATGTTCCTTATTTTTCTACAAATCCCTTATGCAAAATCCAATATCTCCAACACTTCTGCTCTTTTTCCCTTGTCAATGAGAAATATTCCTTGTATGGTTTTGTTGGCCACCAGATGAAAGGAAATTTAAATTTTAGTCCCAGCCAATTAACCCCACATTCCCTCATGCATCCAAGATAACCCTCAATCCTGGAAAGTGCTTGTTCAAAATTCCTGTAACAATAGGGATCCCTATTTCTAAGGCTTGGAGTGGAAACCTTCCATCTGTGCTGACTACCTTCCAAATCCATTTGTCGATGCATGGAAATCTAGCGGGTATGAGTAGAAATAACCTTTTCCTGAAGTTCCATTATATGCCAAGTTTGGATGGGACATGAGAGTAGACTCTGAGGTTGAGCAAGGAGAAGAAGAGGATTCTGAGGTTTTCTTAGGATCCAAAGATTAGAGTGGGCCTCATTGTGAGAGAAAGTTTGGAAAGACCTTTCCCACTGAACAAGATTGCTCACAAAGGAGGCAAAAGCCCTCAACTGAACATCGCCTAAGAAAGGAACAAGATTCGAATGGCGATCCAAATTACAAGCCATATCATGTAAATAAATCTCACACAGCAAATTACGGTCCTCAAAATCACTTTCAAGAAATGTTTCCAGGAATTTCCCCGAGGTTGCTATTTCATATGATCTCCCTTCTTTCAGAACCCTCAGTTTAAACCAAATAAACTGCTCGAATAAAAACACAAGGTAAGAGGAGGATGGTACTTTGGTACCCAATAATTCCTAAGAAAGAGCATACAGCTGGTCTTTTTCCACATGCATGGACTTGAACTTTTTCATCTCCGTTAACTCCTTCTGTAGTTCTTCCCCACGGAGTTTCTCGGTCATGAGTTATTCTGCCCATTTTTCCTCCAGTTCCCTGATGATCTTTCTATGTTCAGTGAAGGAAACCATCCCTTCTTGATATATCTCCACCTGACTCCTCCACTTCCTCACTTCTATTCTCAGGATCAAGAGTTCTTCTATAGGCTTCAGGATTTCTTCTTCTTTAGGATGTTCTTCCTTATCAAAATCCAAATTGATATAATTTTGAGGAAGTTCAGTCCATACCTTATCACCTGATGTGCCACATTGAACATCTTGCACTTCTAAGATCACTTCTGGGGGTGCTGGTTCTTGTGTAATAGCATCCCTTCCTGGAATTTCTTCTACAACAACCTCAACCATAGGTAGTCCTGAAACAACTTATGGATATGCTAGCTCTTGTGTAACAACATCCTCTTTTTGGAGTTCTCCTATAGCAACCTCAGTAGCTGATTGCGAGAATGTTGGTTCTTGTGGGACAACTTCCTCCTAAATTTTAATCCTTTTATCTACCTGATTATCAGCTGCAACTTTAACAGGGGGATGCAAGGCCGTTGGTTCTTGTGTAACAGAGCCCTGCCCTTATCTTTCTTCATGCTGTTGGGATTGTAGAGTTGCTTTCATGTATTTTTCAATATGGAGTTGTTCCTCAAGGATTTCAGTGTCCCTTGAGGATTGTGATTGCATTTGTTCATCCTCTCCTAAATCCAAATCATGAATGATATCCATTCCAAGGTTGGATTCTTGTTGCATCCTAAGAGTCTCCACAGAAATTTTCGGGGATTTTGGTTCTTGTGTATAAACATCCTGGTTTAATTCCTCATCTTCCTATTGTCGGGATTCCATTTCTATTATCTCTGTGTCATGAGACGGTTCAGGAGTCATAGTGAAAATTTCTTTAATAAATTCCAGAATGTTTTCAATCCCTGGTTCTTCTTCCCCCATTTGGGTGGAAACTTGAACAAGAATATTCAAGGATGTTGGTTCTTGTGTATCAGCATCCTATTTGAACTCGTCATCATTCTGCTGCTGGGGTTACATCCCTATTGGTTCTGTGCCCTGAGAAGGTTCAGGGGTCACAGTGCAAACTTCTCTAACAAAATCATGAATAACCTCATCCTCTCGTTCATCTGTCCCAATTTGGGTGGCACTTTCAAGAGGAATATTCAAATATGATGGTTCTTGCGTATCAACATCCTATTCATCTGCTGCTTCCTTTTGCTAGAGTTTCTCTTGGGGAGCCTCACCGTCCTTCCAATTAGGTTGTACCTATTCTTCCACAGCTGTAGGTACGGGTTGTTGTGTCACAAAGGCACGAACTATGACCTTGTAACCTAACTGGTTAAAGATTTCTCCACACACAGGACAAACCACTCTTCCTTCCTCATCACCAACCTCAGTAGGAGTTGATCCTTCTAATTGGTCTGCAACTTCAACCAATGTGTGCAGATTCCTTTCACTCTGTTTCCTACACACTGCCTTCCAATTTTTTAGTTCCTTCTGGAGTGATTGTACTTCCTCCTTTAATAACCAATTTTCATACAGAAGTCCTTCAATTTGAGGTTCTTCCGTAGTCGGTTCCCGTGGGGCATCATTTTCTTTGGGTCTCAGAATTGGGAACTCGATTTGTGATTCTAGGGTTGCCCATATTTCCCATGCTACTATAATTGACCTGGTTCTTTTTCATCTTATTGGTGGTGATGCCCTTATTTCATCTTTTGATCTCCTCCTTTTTCTGTGTGGTGCTAGAATTTCAAGATTTGTGGTTGGTGTGTAATGGATATCCTCTGTTTCAACATTTTCTTGTTCTTCCTCGATCAGGGTTCCTCCCCATTCAGGGGAAGATGCAATGGTCAACACCTCCATGTTTTCTTCTATTATCATATCTCTAACATATTCGATTTCAACTTTCACAACATCTAATGCTGCTCCAGTTTCAGCCTCTATTGTCATAGTTGCCATATTATTTAATCTTTCTACAGGGTTTTCTTGTGCATTCTCCTCCAATTGTTCTACTTTGTCTCCTGATTGATCCTCTGACCCAGTCTCATTCCCGCCCCCCCAACTAAATTGGAGGGACTCTGAACCTCTTGTTGCTCTGCATTCCCCCCCACCTATTGATTGGAAGGCTATTCTTGGTTTTGAACAGGCCCCATTTGTACATGTACTTTTATTTCCTCTTCTATTGGAACACCATGAAAAAGAGCAGGTTCCTGAATTTGACCAGTAAATTGCTCCCATGTTTGGTTTTGTTGAGCAAGGGCCCGTAAAATTATTAATTTAATTAGGCCATGGTGGGTAAGGGAGGAGTTTGGATGCTTGGCTATTCTGACAAACCCCGCAATATGGTGTAAATCATTGAATAAATAAAATGGAATGTTTAACAAGGACTCTGACAGAGATGAGATAATAAAGGAAATTTAGAGTAATAAACTGTTTGATACCTACCTTCATAGGTGATATACTTCTTGAGGAAAATTGGTACTTGATCCCATGGCCGAGGTAGTGACTGTAAACTAGGCTCTTCCCACCTGAGGAAGGCCAGTGACCTCAGCCACTATTGCTTTAGATACTTTGATACGTAACCCCCAAACTTCTGGGTGGGTTTCTGTAAGATTCAAGGTGAATTGTAGAGCTGTCTCACGATGAAACCCATTCAGGTGTTGGAAGAATTCAATCCAACCCGCAGCTTGAAAAATAGCAAAAACTTCGGCATTTCTTCTGAGTTCTTGCATGTTTAGAGGTTCATGCCGAGCTGGGATACCCATGTTTGTTTGCCTTTAGAAGTGTGTTGCAGTCCGACAGATTACAAATCCCGATAATGGAGGTTAAAGCACAAAGTATGCATGAACAGCTGAGAATGGATTTGGGTAAATTTGAAAAGTTTCAGAGGATAGGAATGTTTGGAATTTATCCCAATTTAGGAAAGGTGATGGTTATTAGGTAACATACATAGTCATTAAGTCGTACGAGTGGATGGTTGACGATATGGAGGTGTAATAATGGGCATAGAAAGGAAGGTATGATTAATATTGTCAGATCCAGTTAATACTTAATCAAGTAGATAATCAGAACCATACCTTCGAAAATATGCGATGGATGGTGACCTTAGGAAAATAGTAGAGTGTGTGAAGTGCAGCCATTTAAGTGTAATTATTATTGCAGGTATGCTGTAATGATCTTTTCTGCCGACGAACCAAAACCATCATGTCAAATTGGTCGGAAACATTATGAATGCTGGAATGTAAATCGGAATCACCGGCGTTAGGAATTGAAGCCAGATCTAGAAGAGTCGCTAACCATGGTTGCAAAGAATTCTTCCAATAATAGAGGAGTCACATCTGCAGACCATAGAGAAATCAAGCAGTTTTACCAGAGTCGTGGCCTTGCATTATAGAAAAATAATCCAATTGTGGTGGAGTCGCAATTACCGAAAAATGTGAAAATGAACAAAAGTGAAATGGTGTCATAGCTACCGGGAAAAGGTGAAAATGGACAAAAATGAAATGGTGTCGCAGCTGCAGGGAAAAGGTGAAAATGGAAAAAAGTGAATCGGTGTCACAGCTACTAGAAAAAGGTGAAAATGGACAAAAGTCAAATGGTGTCGCAGCTGCCAAAATTGAAAAAAAGGCTTTAAGCTGATGGAAGTTGATGGTGTTGCAGCTGCATGGAATGGGTTAAAGGGCGGGAGTTTACATTGTTAAGCTACGAAGAACGGGGTAAAGGTAGAATTTTTATGGTGTTGCAGCTGTGAGGAATGGGGTAAAGGCAGAAATTTACGGTGTTGCAGTTGCGCGAAAGGGGGTAAAGGCAAAAGTTTTACAGTGTTCCAACTGCGTGGAACAAGGTAAAGGCAGAAGTTTTACAGTGTTGCAGCTGCATGAAAGGGGGTAAAAGGAAATGATTTTGAAGGTGTTGCAGCTGTGCGAAATGGGATAAAGGAACGTGTTGTGGTTGCAACAGATTTGTTCAAGGAATTTTCTTTTGGTGTAGGAAGTTACAGAAGGACAACCCTGGTCAATAGGATCGATGATGACCACCGCTCCTTAGGTGCTTCCCTACACATTTTATTTTATTTTTTTTTAAATGGATCAAGTGCAAAATAAAAAAATAACAATAACAGTAAAAATATCAATTTATTTATGTACAATTTTTTTTATGTAAGATCTACAGTGATTAACTAATTATTGACAGGGGCAGAGAAAGATTCATGCCCTTGTTCTAACTGGTAGTCCGGATCAACTGCAACTTGTGAAGTGAATGCATCCTTTGAAATGGGATTATGGTACAGTCGTAGCCTGTGACCATTAGCAAATAACGGTGCCTGATTCTCATCAATGGTTACTAAGCAAACTGTACCATTATCAAATACTTTGTCTACCAGGTATGGGCCCAACCATCTTGTGCGTAATTTACCCTTGAAGTCTCTTTTGAATCTTGAATCGTATAATAATTCCCAGTCTCCCTCACAGAAGACCTTCTTTTTAATGAATCGGTCATGCCAATTGGATCTCTATTGCTGGATTAATACTGTTTGATCCACAACAACTAAATGGTTCTCGTCAAGTTCATTCAATTGATTCAATCTTCTCTGCTGAGCTTCGGCTACATCTAAGTTCACCTTTGTAGCTGTCTTCAAAGTCATAATTTCAAATTCAATCGGGAAGAAAACACTTTTCCCATACACCAAGTCATCAGGAGAGAAACCTGTAGTGTTGCGCCAAGTAGTACGATATGCCCACAATGCTTCCGGAAGTCTATTAGCCCAATCTCTATGATGGATCTTGACCGTCTTGGTAAGGATGGCTTCAATAACTTTGTTAGTGCTTTCCACCTGGCCAATCGCTTGGGGATGGTACGGTGAAGCTATCCGGTGCTAAATATGGTACTGTCATAGTAGAGCTTCGAATTGGTTTGACACAAACTAAGGTCCTCCATCGGTAACCACTTCCTTGGGTACCCCAAAAGGGGTAAATATTTCACCATACAGAAAATCGATCACAGCCGGGTCATTGGATTTCACTAGAGCCACAGCTTCTACCCATTTCGTCATGTAGTCGGTACAGACCAAGATGTAGGATTTCTTCTTGGAATGAGGGCTGATAGGACTACCAAAATATAAGGCCCATCTATCAAAGGGTTCAACTACCAATTGTGGTTGAAGAGCAATTTGATCTAATATATTGGGTTGGCCCATTCTTTCGCAGCTATCAGAAGAGTCGACATATATTTTTTCATCCCTAAAAAGGGTTGGCCAATAGTAGCCCATTCTCAGTGCTTTGTGTCTTGTCCTCCTATCTGAAAAATCCCCCCCACAAGGCTCATCATGGAAGGCCTTCAAAATATGGAATATTTCATATTCTCTTATAGATATTCTGATCTCAAGATCAAGGCTTGTGTATAAGAGATTACAATCTATCCAACAATTCCTGGCACTTTGTTGAATAATTTTCCTCTTTTCTCTTTTGGACAAATGTGCTAGAAGCTTTCTTGCAGCCAAGTAGTTAGCGACATCTGCAAACCAAGGGGAGTGAACTAAAACTGCAAATAAGTGTTCATCTGGAAAAGAGTCCTCAACATGCAAATTATCATCATTGTTAGTAAAACGAGATAGGAAATCAGCGACAACATTTTCTCTTCTAGGTCTGTCTATAATGGTAATATCAAATTCTTGTAATATTAATAGCCACCTAGTTACCCTGGCATTGATAATAGGTTTGTTCATTAGATATTTGATGGTTGAGTGGTCAGTGTGCACAAATGTAGGATATCCAGTGATATAATGTCGAAATTTGTTAATGGAGTAAAAAATGGCTAAGAAATCCTTATCGGTAACAGTATAATTAAGTTCAGCAGGGGCTAGGTTTTTACTAATATAATAAACTACATAATGTGCTTGACCATCCTGCTATCCTAAAACTGCTCCAATGGTAGTATCAGAAGCATCTGAAGAAATGTGAAAAGGCAGGGTCCAATTGGGCCCTCTTAGGATGGGAGCTGTGGACAACTTCTCCTTAAGTTTAACAAATTCCGTTTGGCATCCCTCATTCCAAATAAATTGCACATCCTTCATTAATAGTGAAAACAAAGGAGAGGCAAGTTTGGAAAAGTTTTCTATAAATCTTCGGTAATATCCACCATGCCCCAAGAAACTTCGCACTTCTTTTTGAGTTACAGGAGTAGGTATATTTTTTATTACCTTGATTTTAGAGGGGTCCACCTGGATGCCATCAGCAAAGATAAAATGCCCCAACACCACTCCTTCACTCATCATCATATAGCACATTTCAGTGCTCAAATATAGTTGGGTCTGTTCGCAGCGAGTTAAAACCTTTTCTAAATTTTTCAATGCTTCTTCAAAATCTTTTCCATAAGGAGTAAAATCATCCATAAAAATTTCCATACTATCATTAACTAATTCTGAAAAGATTCCAATCACAGCTCTTTAAAATGTGGCTGGTGCATTGCATAAACCCAAGGGAAGCACTCTGTATGCAAAATTTCCCCAGGGACAGGTGAGGGTAGTTTTATCCTGGTCTTCAGGAGCAATCTGGATTTGATTGTACCCACTAAACCCATCCAAGAAGGAGAATAACTTCTTCCTGGATAAGGTGTCAATTACTTGATCGATGAAAGGCAAGGGGAAGTGATCTTTCTATGTTTCCTTATTCATCTCTCTATAGAACACACAGACTCTCCATTTACCATTATTCTTGGGTACTATTACGAGCGGAGACACCCACTCGCTGTCTGAAATGGGATATATAAATCCTACTTCCAAGAGTTTCTGAATTTCTTCCTTAACGATGTCCCTAAGATTG
The DNA here is from genome assembly GCA_001517045.1 of Pseudotsuga menziesii. Taxonomy (NCBI): domain Eukaryota; kingdom Viridiplantae; phylum Streptophyta; class Pinopsida; order Pinales; family Pinaceae; genus Pseudotsuga; species Pseudotsuga menziesii. The sequence goes on from LPNX010212859.1 coordinate 135,933, forward strand.
GGTTTCATTCGTCGTTGAGGCTAGCACACAAGCCAGCAGTCACTTTTGATATAAATGTGATGGGTGCAAAAATTAGAGGGGATACCCCTCATGTCTATGTACTTCTAGGAAAATTCCCCCTTGTGGTTTTTTAAGAGATTGATCAGGAAATTTTGTTCATCTAAGGAAAGGTTGGGATTATTAATATTCAGGGTTTTTCCAGACTCTACCTCGATAGGAACACTTTTCAAATTTTTCAATACCAGAACTATATGAGTGTCACTAACTAATGCCTCTTCTGTGAGATTTTCTTGTTCCTCTTCACCTAGAGTAGTATTCAAGATTTGATAAATTTTCTTATTGATAGAAGTGGGTTCACTGATAAAAATTTTAATGGTGTCATCTTCAGTTTCATCTTTAAAAGTTAAGGTATTCCCTATTGTTAATAATGGTTGAACGCCCTCTTCTTCCGCTGGCTCCATCCATAATGGAGTTTCAGCTTCTCAGCTTAGTCGAGCTGGAGGATAGAGAGTGAGGTTCTTTATCTCAGTGCCATCTGATATGGTCATAGACCTAGATCGACAGCTAATGCAAGCATCAACTATATCTAACTAGGGTCTTCCCAGGATCAATGGGTGTCCTCCTAGCTCCAAATTAGTTTGTAAAACCAAGAAGTCAGTAGGGTACTCCCAAGAATCAACTGAGATGATGAGATCATCCAAAATTCCTTCAGGTTTAATTGTGGATCTATCTTCCAATTCTGAAATGGTGGGGGTTGGCTTGATATTAGTGAGCCCAAGTTTCCTTACAGTTTCAATAGTCATAACGTTAATTGTTGCTCCTAGGTATACTAGTACGTTGGGTATCTATGTATGCCAAATATGCACAGTGACAGTGGGATTCCCAGGGTCATAGTATTTGGCTAAGAGGGTATTCCCCATTATCAATGCAGATAATTTCTCTATGACATGAACAGTGGGAGGATCCCTGGGTTTCCTTCCTGGTTTCCTTGTACACAGATCTTGAATAGTTCTAGCATAGATAGGTACGTCTTGAAGGTCCTGAAGGAGGGGAATTTTAACATAAAGATTTTTTAACTCTCCTAAGAGGTTAAACTGAGGTTGTCCCACTACCTTTGGTAACATTAATATTTCGGGGTATGGCAGTTCCTTAATCAACTGGGTAGGCTATGTGTAGAGAGATTTATCATTCTGTGTTCCAACTGACATATTAGTAGGATGTTTAGAATCTTCAATGACGGGGGTCATATTGGATAAATAATGTGGATTCATCCCTTCTTCATGCACTGAGGATGGAACATCCTCAATGATCAAAGGCTCCACTACCTTTCCTGATTGTAAATGGATATCATTGTAGGGTACAGGAGTAAGGGAGTAGGAAGGCACGTTGACAGTCTCAAACTAATGGACTTCTTTATTATTTGGGTTAGGGTTAGGTTGAGCAGGTAGCCGAGGTCGTATCGGCATATTAGGGAAAACATTATTCTGGAGTTGCAGCTGCGTCTGCTGATAAGGCTGAGGATATTGAGGAGGGTATGGTTATTGAGGAAACATTTGATGTGAAAGCTATTGAGAGGGTTGATTATGGGGAAAATGGTTCCCTGGATGGAAATTCCTCCATCCAAGAGTCTAAGAATTTGGTTGGTTCGGTGGCTGATCCCAGGGGTTCCAGGAGTTAAAATTTTTCATTGAAGGTTGAGAGGGGTACCATTGAGGATTAGAATAAGATGAATGGAATTGTGTATTCATATGCTGCATATTATTCCAATTATTTGTGTTATTAAAAAATGGAAACAAGTGTGAAGTCATACCTTGATTTCGAGGATGCCAGGGATTTTTTTGTGCAATAAAGTAAGCTGGTTCCACCTCTCGAATTGATTCCTGTAGAACAGCCTTCAATTGAGGTAGTGACAGGAATTATTTTGTGTCATGATTTAGCTTGCACAACTGACACATTTCTACCTTGTCAAGAGGGCACTCCTTCAAAGGGTGGTTCTTTCTACATCTAGGGCAGAATATAGCTAGTGTGAGATCCTCTACTGCTTGTTTCTGCTTTGCCTTCAGTACATCTATTTTCGAGGAGATGGAGCTCATCATTTCTGTTTTGAAATTTTCGAGGAGATTTCCTATCTCTGCATGGGTGGCTCCTCCATTAGATGAATTTTGAGTTCTATCGAAGAAATCACGTTCTAATTTGTCCCGTTTGTCCCGACTATTATTCCTGGAAGACCCCCTGGAGTACCTTTTGCATAGTTCCATGATATTTTCAAAGGAATCCTTGGATATATCCCCCTTTCCTAACAGGTTTAACATGTCTAGGCAATCATCCCTAATCCCACGAAGTAGGATTATTTTGAGCACGTATAACTCCATATTAGTCTGTCCAGCTCTCTGCACATTATATAAAATCCTTTCGACAAAATCTTCCAGACTTTCATCATCCTTCTATACCATTTTAAATAGTTCTTCTCTCTTATCCTTGGTATTGCAATACTCTTGATATTTCTCTAGGAACACCAGTTTCATCCTATCCCAATTAGTGACAGTTCTGCCTCCCAGGCTCATAAACCAGCATAATGCATTGTCCTTTAGAGTGGCAGGTAAGAGTTTCAGCTTCTGTGTGCTAGTGGTGTAGTCATAGCTATGACAGAGGATATCAAATTCGAAAAAAAAATTCATCTGGATCCTCTGTCGCTTTTCCATAAAAGCGAGGAAACACCGATGGCAATATATTTTTCATGGGGGATATCCCTTCTGGTTGTTGAATTGGGAACTGAAGTGTAGCCACCATCCCTTGAGGCAGGGAATTACCCTCATGATGATGATTTTCTCCCATTGCCTCTTCCTCTTTGGAATCATGTCTGTTACTCATATTTTCTTCTATTTTATCCTCTTCATTCTTCCACTGATAGATGAATTTATGATGGAACTGTGTCCACTCCTCTTTAGTCACAACCTTCCCATTAATGTGATAGATCAGATCTCGATCAACTGATCCTGTAGTACTAACTCTATCTTCCTCTACAGGGGTATTCGAGGGTGTTGCAGCTCCTCGTGTGTTATCCATTGTAGAGCCTGACACTGCCACTCCAAGGTTGAAAGGGCTTCTTCTGATGGGTGTTTCCTGATAGTGAGCCCTGGTAGAAGAATTGGTTCTATCAACCAGATCATCAATGAATTTTCTTCTCCCCAATGTTCGAGTTTTCCCACGGCCTCGACCACCTACAGCGTTAGTGTTCTGTGGGGTTCTGGGATTTATAAGATGGTCATGCTGTACCCTTCTTGTATTCATGCAACCCAAAAAATGCAAACAACAAAAAAAAAATGAAGAAGACTGAATAAAGACAATTACTGGATGCAACTACAATAGTGTCTAATACTTATCCTCCCTGGAAACAGCACCAAAATGTTGGGCACCCTATATGCAAGTTAATTAAAGCTAACATACAGAGTGTTCAATATAAATTGTCAACCCAGGGAAGTCTCTTATTTCAAGTATAATATTCACTGTATATGATTTAAACACTAAGTAGCTGATACTGCAAGTAAATGATCCTACTTCCCTGTTCAGCCACACTCATCCCACAATCCACTTAATCTAATCTACTTTCTCAAGAATGCAATCACAAGTACCTCCTATGATTCTTAATCTAGGATCGAAATATTTAGGAAAGAACATCCATATTACTTTTGCAGAAAGTAAAATCCCTGATTACCAAACCATCTAAATATCCATCCAACTATCCTGATTCAGTTATTCTAGAAATCCAAAAGTACATGAATTGAATTCAACTACTCTAGAAATTCAAAGTACAGGAATGAAATTGTGCAATTATAAATGCAAATGAACAAACTACAAAGATCTAAAGAAAATAGTAATTGAAATAACTAGGGATGAACAAGGCTATCATAGCTATCACACAGTTGCATAAAATATAGTTAACCTATACAGTCGACTGACACACCACACCACTGGATTTTGATAGGATATGCAAGTACTAATTATTTATATGACACACTGTAAATCAATAACTGTTGCAGCTTACTATAAATAAAGGAAATTATCGCAAAATGACACAACAGAATAAATACGATACCTAACTAACTCAGCAATCCCTATGGGAAGGTAGTCCCACCCTTCACACAGAGATGCTGGAAGTAACACACATTAAAATGCTAAGATTTGAAGAATCAAACTCCTTGTATTAAAAAAATGCCAAATGAACACGCAACCTCACTCACAGCTGATACAATAATTTGGTTAAAATTTCAACCCCTGGCTTAGAATGGTTTCCCATATTTATGCTATTACAATCATAAATTCTTCCTACTATTATCACGCATCCATGAAGATCTATGATCTTCAGGCTGCCCTAATTACAATAAGCTATTACAGTCATGGCAAGATGAGAGCAGAATATATAGGGAAGCTATTATTTGAGCCATAAATAATGATCCTGATTGATTGAGAATATATTACGTAGATTACAGCTACTTTTGGGTAGCAGCACACTGTTGCCTCCAAATCTGTCGCAATCTGTTGTAGCTACCCTTGTATAGCTCACATGGAATAATACACTGGGACTGCATTCTTTGGGAAACAATGGAATGGATGGCGATCAACTTTAGCAATGAATGTCCATCCCTCCTTTGGCATGTTCGGCCCACTACACCTGTATTGTCTATATCTCAAAATATCTTTATAAAACCATCATATGTTAGCATAATTTAAGATGTAGAGCCCTGATTACCACAATCCTAAGCATTAATAAAATAAGACAATGATTAACCATACCTTTATGACTTGAGGGGCCAAGTGAGGGAAAACATTTGTTTAGAATGCATAATAGGGTAGGATGAGGCAAAAAGAGGTGGATAAGGGTGGTAAAAAAGGGGCCATTTCTAGGCCCAACAGAACAACCACAAGGCTATGAAGTTCCAGGACAATAGCACAAAGTGTACAGGCTAAAAAAGGAACTTTATGGTTTGAAGCAAGCTCCAAGAGCTTGGTACAGTCGCATTGATTCCTGTCTCACTGAGAATGGATTTCACAGAAGTGAAAGTGAGCCAATGTTGTACACCAAAATGAATGAGCAAGGTAACATTTTAATTGTTTTCCTATATGTAGATGATTTAATATTTACTGGTGATTTTGGCATACAATAATTTAGAACAACCATGGAAAGTGAATTTGAAATCATTGATTTGGGGCTCATGAAGTTCTTTCTGGGCATTGAAGTCCAATAATCTTAAAGTTGTATTTTCATATCACAATCCAAGTATGCAAGCACATTTTTAAAAATATTTAATATGTCAAATTGCAAGGCATCCCCAACACCAATAAGAATAGCTTTAAAATTGAGCAAAGATGATGATGGATCAACTGTAGATCCTGCGCTGTTTAAAAGGATTATTGGAAGCCTTATGTACTTAACAATGACAAGACCAGAAATCATGTATGGAGTAAGTCTGGTCTCAAGATTCATGGAGTCACCAAAAGAGTCACATTGGTAAGCGGGTAAAAGAATTCTGAGGTATGTAAGTGGTACAAAAGATCTTGGCATAATGTATTCAACTTTATAAATTTTTAGTACTAATAGTCACAATGGTGGGAGCACAGATGACAGGAAAAGAAAATCTGGGTACACATTTCATTTTGGTACAAGTCTTGTTTCATGGGCTTCAAAAAAACATCCCATAGTAACTCTATCTTCAGCAAAATCAGAGTATGTCGCAGCTATAGGCGCTGCATGTCAAGATGTTTGGATAAGAACAATGTTAAAATACCTATCGCAGAACCAACAAGAAACAACAACCATTTCCTGTGACAACAATTCAACCATTTCCTTGTCGAAGAATCATGTGTTTCATAAGAAAAACAAACACATTGACAAAAGACATCATTTCATAAGAGAGTTGGTGAACAACAAAGAAATTTGTTTAGAATTTTGCAGGTCTGAAGATCAACTTGTAGACATATTCAAAAACCATTGGCAAGGGATACATTACAGTATCTCTGAAGTTATTTAGGAATGACAAGCTCTATACAGTGAACTCTGTCATAAAAAGAGCATGTTTTCTGCTCTGAAACATTTTGTAATATTTTGTTTTAAATTTTGATCTTCTCATAATTAAGGGGGAGTGTTGGAAATATCAATTACTCGTTGATCCAAATAGAAAATCAGCTGACTCTGCCAAAGTCTATAGCAGGTCAGTCTATGCCAGAGAGTTTGACAGGATGAAGAGATCACGTCTCTTGTATTTAAGCCAGTTGAATTTAATTGCTGAAGCAAAGTTTTTAGGTAGATAGTAATTATAGTCTTTTATGTTAGGTCATTTAGTCAGTAGAAGTTTTCTATATTAAGAAGAATGTTGTAAATCTGCATATACACAGATGCACAAGCATACCGAGAGACAGACATAGAAAAGAAGTGCGTACAAGAAGAAGAAAAACTCAATGAAGAGTTTGAAGCTCAAGCTTTTGTGTTTTGTAATTGTTGAAGAGAAACATCCTGGTAAATTCCAAGTTTGTATTTAAGGCTTTAAGTTTTTTTTGTTATGCCGTCACAAGAAATATAAATCCAATAGTTTATGATTTAATGTAAGTTTTTAGTTAGCCACATATCTTCTCCATATTTACCTGAATGGATTTTGTTTACATTTACTATGAGTGAAAGACACAAGAATCCATAATTATTTCACTGTGTAAAAGTTTTAGTTTTTACCCGGAGAGGTTCGGCACAAAATTTGTTTATTATTTTCTCATATGATATTGTGAGTGAATCACAATATAGTTGTGTCATAGTTAACCCTAGGTTACCGTAGTGAAAAGTGTTTTTTATATTCCTAAGTCTTTAGATTAGGAAATATAAAATTGTTGTGTCGAAGCAAAAATTGGTCACAACCTAATTCATGTCGCAGTAAAATCCAGTCAAAGCCAAAGTCAAAGTAAGTTTGTGAAAGTGTGTCGAGGTGAAAATTTCGTCGCAGTTACTTAGTTGCAGTAACTCTGTCGCAGCATAATAAATCTGTGCAGTAATTCTGTCTCAGATATATTGAGTCGCAAGATTTCCACAAAAGTGAAAAAGGGAGAACAAGAAGGTTGTGCTGTGCAGTAACGCAAGTTAATTGTCGTGGCCTGCCTTTCTCCCTAGATGAATAATGGGAATAGTTGAACCAGAGTTTGCTATATCTTTCATCATATTCCTCCATTTTCATTGTGCTTCTTGGTTAAGATATCTACTTACTGCTTCGGGATATTCATCACATTTATTGCCGATTTTTGTCTAAGGGGTAGATACAACAAGGAATACAACACTCTTTCTCTTCCATTTATAGCCATAAAACCTGGACCAGTGTGCAGGCTGTGCAATCCCACTGGCTTACACTAATGAAGCCACTAGCTGCTACAAACCTCCATTTTACTAACAAGTCAAGACACACTTCACCAAATAACCAAACTACCAGTCATTAACCACATTAAATGATTTCCTCACAATTTTGAATGTTTCCTCGATTAACGAGTAGGTGAAAAAATAGTTGCAAAATTGCCTAAGTTAATTAGGATAAAGGAATGCTACATTAACATACAACACTAAGCTTAAAATGCAACACTAACCTTAAATATGGATATTTAAAAGCATAACGTTCATGAAACTAAGTTTAAGTTTAAATATTGAACCAATTTCTTACATGTTCCAAAGGATAGCATGCACACAACGTTTTTCACTTGCAGAATGCTCATCCACCTTTGCTCGAATCAGACAATTTTTTAAGAATCTTGTCAAGAAATCTCGCTGGAAGGTCCTTCTTAGACAGAAAATGATTATGCAGCTGAAAAAACGCATATCTAACAGTTTTTGAACCACCGGTTTTGAATTGAATAAATATCTCAATGAAATAAATGGAAATATCCAAAGGCACTCCCCAGTTTCCAAGAAGTGCACTAAGTTCCTTCTCAGCATATTTCACTAAGACCCAAACCTATGTACGCCTTCAACACTAGAAATAGAGTCATCATATGATCGAACTAGGCTTTGAGAATGACCGTGCATTTCAGAACACTTTCAAAGTTTTCCGCCAGCACATGAGCAACAACAAAAGTGATGATCCATTCCAAAACCAAAATAATGAGGATGCATAGATTAATTTATGTTGCTAATCATAGGTTGCATGGTTGTTGCATGCATATTTCCACAACATCACAGTGTAATTGGGAGTAGGTGTCACATATACTAGATGGTGGGTGTAACCTATAACTTATTAGAGCAGCAATGCATAGATTAATTTATGTTTCTAATTACATGTTGCATGGTTGTTGCATGCAGATTTGGCATGACATCATAGTGTAATTGGGAGTAGGTGTCATATATGTTAGGTGGTGGGGGTAACATGTAACTTGTCAAAATGATGAATTTGAGTGGCGTGTAACTTCAGGTTATGTACCCTGACTGTATGCACCGAATATGTTAGAGATATCAGTATAGCCAAAATAAAAAGGTGTTTCGACAATAAGAGGATGTAGTGCAAAAAATTATAAAAAATGTTGATATTTAAACAAAATCATAGCATATAAACATGTGTTAACTATGGCATGACTGCCAAAATCCAAGCGACTACATAATTCCCTGCTTGCAGAGAATAACAAGAGTCCTAAACTTATAACAAAAGAAAATAAGTTAGATCTGATCTCATTTTATATTATTTTGGTAATTTTGACATTATAAGTTTAATAAATCATGCCTATGTAATAATATCAAAGTTATTATAAAACATGAAGCATAAAA
>LPNX010212859.1:155058-210171 GCA_001517045.1 Pseudotsuga menziesii
AGTAATGTGCCCACTAGCAGCATTGATAGTACCAAAAGGACTTAGGGTAACATAGAATATACTCCCAAATATGAAGAAGATGTACTTTGTTGATCATGACCTACAAAAATTTCCATATTTGGTAAGGATAAATATATGGTTTCTGTTAAAGATATAGAGGATGGCCCGATGCGCCTAATTCCAATGGAATGGGAAAGAGGATTGGACAAAACAAGTTTATTATCATTGATGTAAATGCCACATTTTGGTCACAGTACATAGGTGAATGCATGATATAAACAATTGTTATTGTCATATCATGGTGGATTTATATGGCTCGTCTGAAAGGTTTCTGTGGATGTCGAGCTTATAGCAACGATTACGAGGCTCCCACTTACAGGTCTAGACCCAACACCATTTTTGGATGGAAAAGAGAAATATATTGTGTTGACAAACAATTTAAAAGACAAGTATGAACTAACCAAAGAAACCAGACACTTTTTGATTGCCTTTATCAATGACCACATTGTTCAGTTTGCCACCAAGGTTCTAGCTAGAAAATTGGTGCGAAAGATGTAACTGAACTGGTGCACCCCAGGGACGATTGTTGCGACAGAGTTATGTGCAGCTGGTCTTGAACTCAATTCGTCGCCATATATGCTCAATGAAATATTATAAAATGTAGAGAAAGTGCGGGACAAAGGTACCACATTTCATTATTCATGGCTACTTATTTTAATTTCGTTTGTTCCATGGGTAGAATCAGCAAACTACCAAGGCTAGATGTTCTTGGTTTTTGTCAAGGTGCTCAATAGCAGAATCTCTTCTTCGAGAAAAAATTGAAGCAAATAAAAAAAGACAAAAATGTAGAATTCTTTTTGCACGGATAGGAGGCCATGCAATATCATGTTAAACAACAAGCCCGACCTACCGATGAAACTATTAAGCAGTTTCAAAATATTGTTAAGTTTACAATTGGGCCCCATCATATCCTGCTATAGCCATGAAAAGACCCACAACGCCAATGGATTGGAACACAATATAAACTTTAGTTTTAAGAACTTGAGGAAATTATCCAAGATTAGCTGGAAGAATGGCGAGTCCCCGTTGCATATGATTAGTTATCTCCAAATGAAGAGAAGTGAGAGGATGATTCATAGACATGAAAGGATGGGGGATAGGGAGAAAAACCATCAAAGGAAAACCCATATAATTCCTAGAATGATTCAAGCACAACTCCAATAGACCCGCGAGTGGGAGATAAGAGGAAACAAATAGAGTAGTATGAGACAAGGCACACGAATAGGAAGGCTAACAAACCAGCAGGAACTTTCGGCCTTACTAGGGATGATTATATCCTTTTGATGGAAACAATGGAAGAAATAGCCACCCAAATCCTTAAGAATATGGATGAGCACTAAACATAGCTAACAAGTAGTATTATAGACTTACTACAAACACTCTACAATGCAGTAAAAGAATTACAGTTAGCGGTTGATTACAAACCACAATCGCTACTATTGTAGGACTTAGCTCACTTGTCAGAAGAGAGACCAAATGATGTGTCGATACACATCCCACCAATATAAAACTCAACTAGTTGGAGAAGCACTTGAATTAGGGATAGCAGACTTAAATGCCACTACCAAAAGTGTGGTCCATGTCACTATAAAATTATCTGCATTACCGTTGTATGAGGTATATGCCCTTTAGAATGTCACAATTGCGGAAATGAAGGCTATGAAAGGCGCAATGGTTAAGAAAGTTAGAGCATCATATAAGACTGTTAATAAAAAATAAAATAGTTAAATAAACACAACAAAAAGACAAAACCTGGGAGGAGGACAGACACCGACTTGACACAGCTATCACACTAGCTTGCAACAATTTCACAGAGACAGGAATAACTGGAAAAGGAACTCCACAAAAAGGTCGTAGAATTGGAAGGACAGGTGAAACTCAATACACCTTCATAGGTACTGGAAGAAAGAATGAAATCAACAATAGAAGCTGTGACGAGTATCGGAGAGGAAAAGGCACTGTGTGTAAAGGCAGTCGAGAAAGTTTCTCAGATGTGGGAAGTGTTAATCGATAATGAATTGTTAGATAAATTCACAGAGAAATTGCACACTGCAGAGACACAGGTTACCTAGATGAAAAATGAAATTAAGAATCTACCCTTAGTAGAGAAAATGGCTAAGGTTGTCGAGATGAAGAAAGTACATCAACAAGTCACAACATTGAGAACACAACAGTAGAAGCGCGATGATAGGGTCGCATAATTACAGGTAGAGGATGAAAGAGTTACATGTATTATTCAACTTGTACACCAGAAAGTGCAAGAATTAATATAGTCAACATGACTTGCAATGTCGGAACACATAAGTTTCTATCTTGTGGATAGTTTGAAGAAGGAAGCAGAAGTACAGGAGGAGACCACGCAGATAGTGAAAATATTTCAGGATTTTCAAAGTAAGGGCATCACAATAGATGTTTCAGACAAGTGTGGCTCAGGATGAGCCACAAGTCAGTGTTGGGGGAATGTTGGCCCTAGGAAAAGATAGCAAGATTTTGACCATAATTGTGCTCAAGAATATGAATATTCTAGTCACACAATAAAATAGTTTGCAATGGAAAGAGAAGCTATGACAAAAGCATCCAAGGAAGAAGAGATGCGACAAACAAAGCCATGGGAGAAGAGTCTGTGACAAAAGAGAAGTTTCAAAGAGAACAACTGCAATGGAAGGAACCATGTCAGAAGAAGAGTACAATGGTTGAAAAGGAAAAATGGATTGATCATGGGTAAGAATTCCGTTATAATAGCGCATGCTTTGGCAATAAAGCATAATTTTAATTTTTGGTCGATAATGCCTATTGTCAGTGTAACTGAATGTATGAGAATAGGAATGACATACTTTTGGTAACATAATAGACTTGATTGATTACGACATATAAAATCATATAAAAGAGAGAACCCAAGATGTGTGTGGGTTGGTTTTATCGACTCCTATCTTATTATAGTTTTAGAGTTGAAGAGTCGTAGAGAAGATATTTGATCCAAGATGTGTGTGGAAAATGGGCCTCCTAAAGAAAATAATAAAATAATAGTTAAAATAATAAAATAATATTTATTAATTTTGGAGGAAGAAATAAAAAAACTATTTTTTTGTTCGTATTTTCAACACATCTCCCTGTATTTTTACTCAAATTTCGAACGGGAGGGCTCGTTGGATGCAAAATTTAATTCCGTATCCAATGAGTACCCACACTGCATACTTTTGACAGACCTCGCTACCAAAAAATCAAGAAATACCTGAAAAATATGATGGGGTATTTCTTATTTTTTGGGTAGCAGGGTCCATCAAAAGTATGCATTATGGGCCCTCATGTTAGAAATTTGAGTAAAAACATAGGGATATATGTTGAAAATATGAAAAAAAGGTAGGTTTTTAATGACAAATATGTCAATTCAACCATTATGTTTGACTCATTTTATTTAAATTCTATTGGTTCTTGAATTCCAACCCACAAAATTTATTGTTGACTCGTTTTCGTATAAGGCCCATTTTAGGCCCCAAATTTCCTCTAATGGACCTAAGCCTAGAGAGCATGAGAAGAGAGAAGTTTGTATATGTTGTAGAATGTTGTAGACAAGCTCTAGAATAGAGTTTGCAAGATGAGTGTGCAGATGAAAGTTTATATATATTTCTCATGCAATATTAAGGGCAGATTTGTGGTTTTTCCCAGATGGGTTTCCACGTTAAATATTGTCTCTATGTGTATTTCATGAATATGCCTATGTTGAATGAATGTATGTTGTGAATAATTAGGTCTAACTAGATTGACTAGCATTTTTTTATGAATGAGTTCATAGATGCATGTGTCACATTGTTGATAGATAGAATATGTGCTAAAGACTTATATTACTTTTGTAATCTCTGTCGACTGACAAGTAGATTAATATCTTGAATGAACACAATAAGAATAGGAAATACACCCCCCGATTTTGGTCGAGTGAGTTGGTAAGGTTCCATGAAAGAAGAGATCCCCAACCAACTATATAAACTTGGTTATCGTAGTTACCCATAGATATATCTTGGGTGAGACTGCATCTGCGTTGCAGGTGCTGTCGACCAAGCCCTGCTCTATCGAGCCGATATCTTGGGCTTTGTTGATGGATAAACAAGGGTCTGAAGCTAGGTCGAAGGGAAGGAAATTCCAATATAAATTGAAATCTAACAGTCTAAAAGTGATATATTCATATCACAGTCGAAGTATGCATATGTTGTTTTAAAAAGATTCAATATGTCTAATTGCAAAGTATCCCCAACATTATTAATAATAGGTTTAAAGTTATGCAAGAATGATTATGGGTCTACTGTAGATCCTAGGATCTCATATTAGAGCAAGTTTAGGAAAGAAATATTGTCTTAAAAGGGAAAACGTATTTTTCTATGGAAGCATTAAAATTGAAAAATACCTTCAACTTCTGCTACACACATGTCAACTTTACAAACTCCAAATTTCTCGGGAGAGAATTATGAGTACTGGTCCCTAACAATGAAGGATTTGTTCAGAGGTTAATATATATGGGAGATAGTCCAAAATGGATATACAAAACCAACATATCAGTCAGCATATAATAATATCACACAAGTTGAGAAGGATGCCCTAAGGGAATAGAGGAAGAAATACATAAAGGCTTAGTTCTACATACACCAAAAAATTCATGCAAACATACTCCCAAGAGTAGCAGTAGCAAAGGCTTCTAAGCCAGCATGTGATACATTGGAAACCACCTATCAAGGATTGTACAAGGTAAATACTTCTAGATTGTAGTTTCTTAGAAGATATTTTGAATATTTGTCAATGAAAGACACAAAGTCAGTGGACTCCTTCTATACTCGAATTATTGGGTTGATAATGTAGTTGTATTTGTAACTTCAAAAGATATTCTGATGTATATTATCATTGTTTATTTTTGTACCCCCATCAAATATTTGTTTCCCTCCTTTCGGGATGTCATTATTTTATATGGTCATTGAGGTAAACCCTCTTTTGTATGTCAAGGAAATAGTCCCCAAGATAAATAAAGTAAAATGTATTATTTATTCTTCCTAGGTAGGTCAACCCTAATAGGTTACCTGGATGACCTAGTTAGCTGAGTAAATCACTCAACAAAAGAATATAAATCGAGAGGTTCCCTCCCTATTTGTACACACTCACTCACTCTCTCATTGTCGCATTAGGAGAGAGAGGACAAGGAGGAAAGACAATGATTTGCGGAAGACATCTTGTGATATTGTCTTTTTGACAGAACTATTCTGAGGAATTTTGCAGGGTTTTCTCCTTTATGGTTTCCATGAGGAAAATATGTGTGTCTTGTGTCTCTTGTGTATCTTGGATATATTGATGTGCTTGTTATTTTTTCAAATAAGGAACCTAATTGAATAAAATTAGAAAAACTAACTATGCAACAACCGAAATACTACTACAATTGCAGCTACTGAAGATTAGGGTTTCATGCTTGAAAAACCATAGAAGACAAAATCTAGTCATCTTGTTATTTTCGCTATAACTCGAGTTTTGAGAAAGCTCGTGAGATGAAGCTTAAACATGCCGAAGATGAAATATTTTTGTATGTTGTGTGTGAGTTTCAACCTCATATTATCTATAATTTAGGAGATATGATTCCTCCAAATCAAATTTCCAACCTCCTTCAGAACCCAGTCGTAAACAACTGACCTAGGGATAATTGCTATATCTCAAGCTAAAAAGGTCCAAATCAAATTTCTCAAATTGTTGCAGATAAGGAACAAATTGAATCAATACTCGCTTGTCATATGAACAAAACTCTAAATAAATATACCAAATCACATTAAACACTACTCCTCTTCTTATCAAAACTTTAGTTTCTTAATAATGAGCCTAACACCTCCACCTATATCATAGTGTGAGAGATGTTGGTGGATTTTCTAAATGTTAAACTTCACTAAGCCTCAATTAATGTAAATAAAAAAAACGTATATTTTGCACCTTTTAGATAATTTTGTCAAACTCTATTATTTTATAAATGTGAAAGTTTCAAAATTACATTTCTCATAGTTAAAAATAAAAAATTATAAATTTTTCATATTTTAAGTTAGGTTATATTACTAAATGTGTATATTTAAAATTTTGAAAGTTAATCTTTCTTAAATTCAAAATAAAAATGTTTATAAAATTAAAATATTTTAAAATATTTTATTATATTTTGTAATATTTAAATATAGATATTAGAATATTTTAAAGAATTTAAAATTTAAAATTTATAAAATTAGAATATTTTAAATTATTTTAAATTATATTTATAATATTTAAATATAAATATTTTAATATTTTAATACATTAAATTATATATTTTTCACTTTATTAAAAAAATAAAATAAATTTTTGTTTGTTATAATTTTTGTTTGAGATGAGAATTTAAAAAATATAATGCAACAACATATAAGCCATCAAAACCATTAGGTATGAAACATTTTTGGTTGTCTCCTTCTTTGCTCACAAAGGGGAATTGAACCTCCCTACGAGACTGAGGCCTTAATTGAATAAGGTAACAAAATTGCCATCTTATTTAATTTATATCAAAATTATAATTTTTTTATATTTTAAGTTATACTCATCATTAGTTGTATATTTTTAAAATTAACATTTCTTAAGTATATTTGAAAATTAATATTTGTTAAGAAATATTAATTTTAAAAATACACAACTAATCGTTAGTATAATTTAAAATATGAAAATTTTATAATTTTGATAAATTAACTAATATATTTTATAATATTTAAATATAAACAATATATTTTTTAATAATTTAAAGAGTTTTTTCTCATAGAAAAAAAAATCATAATTTTATATACAAGTACAAAATTACGTTCTTCAGATAGTGCACTATCACAAGTGATCATTGCCTATGCTCCCAAAGTATAATAAAAAACCATATATAGTGTTCTTACATAAGATCATAGATAAATAGATGATCATAGTATCAACATCCTACTTATCAAAATACAGTGCAAAATATACCATATATTCTCAAAGACAAACTAAAAAGAGTCTGTTCATATTCAAAGTTATACATTCCCAATAGAAAACAGTCTCTAACAAAAGTACTCCATATCATAGACATACTTAAAGTTGGCATCTCAAAAAAAAGGACGAAAACAGCCAAATTACATCCATATAAAAACAAGCCCAAATAGAACAGTCACTATCATCAAAAAACTAAACAACTATTAAAAAAGCCGATAGGACTCGGATCTTTTAGATGCTTGAAATTCAGATATATGCCAATATCCTTCTGAAACAGTTGCTCTAGCTTTAGCTAATTCATCTGCTTTTGTATTTATTTCACGGTATATGTGCTTGAAATCCACGCTCTCAAACATATCAGATATTCTGATAACTTCATGAAGAACTTACGAAAGCTACAAATTTTGAATTCTGTACTTGCCTGTAACCCAATTAATTGCCAACTGAGAGTCTCCAAAAATCTGCATATTAGAAATCTGCTTTTCCAGAGCCAAAGTAAGTAGAAGCTTCAAAGAAAAAATCTCAGCAAGGTTGTTAGTACCGAAACCCAACCCAACCTTAAAGGTAACATAATGATCATCATTAATATAAAGTAAACCCCCAACACCACATAGTTGTGGTACACCGACTACTGAACCATAAAAATACCCCCAAGGAGATGATTTATCTATGTTATCCTCAACAACAATTCTAATATTCATAACAGTATTTGTCATGTCCCCAACCCTATACTCGGCGAAGAGGACACGACTAACATCTATCAACCCGAGAAATCTAAGCCCCCTTGAACATAATATAATAATGCATTTTATATAAAACATATAAATACATAAATGCATAATGAAATGTACATGATATATACATCGGAAGAAAATCATTCATTCAACACATTCATGCATTCAACATGTTCATGATATTTCATAATAATTCATAAGAAAATATAGTTGCAAAACTTAAATAAACAATAATACTTATCTTTGGAGAAGCTTGTCTCGCAACAAGCTATGTCGCTGCAATGTTCCACCCAATCATAGGCCATTGTGCTATTTTATCTCTAAGCAACACTGCCACCCCTGAGCTGGGCATGATTTTCCCCAAGGAATAAGGAACACTAGCAGACTACACCCATAGCTAAGGATATCGTAAAATTTTGCCAAGGCAACACAGTTGGGTTTATCAAACTTACATAGGCAGTGGTTTAAACTTAGCCAAATTCACATGAGACACAACTAAGCCAATAGATGGGTTTATCAAGCTACCAGCCAAGCCATCCTTCCAATTGTGTTTGTCAGGCTTCCAAGGAGGTAGAAGGGTTGACTGCTAAGCTAGTGAGCTCAATCCATAGCTATGAACACCAACACCAGATCTAACTTGACTTCTAAACACTTACACACCCAACAAAAGGAAGCATACCCTTCTTTGCTACATAGTCCCTCAAGCTATGAATTCCCTTCCAATGCTATTTAGTGTATGCAAAGAAGAAAATCAGCCCTCTAGATCAGTCTGTGAGGTGCCTTCACACACTAGGTTTATCAAGCAAGTATAGACTCCATTTACATTCACCAAATCAGTTCAGATGCCAAACAAGGATGCACACACAATGACCTCTCTCCTGGGATTATCAAACGTAAGCAGAAGCCAAGGAATTACACATGCACATAGTAATTTACGAATTTTTGAACATTGTCGGTGCCAGACCGACTGCTGCAAAATAAAAAAACAAAAACGTTTGCTGTTTATTCAAATCAAAGACACAAAATCGGATTAAGGGAAATCGTGTTCAGGAAAACAACTAGCAAATAGGAGAAAACATGAGAGAGAATAATTTTGAATAGGAAAACCAAAATCGTGAAAGGAAACAGATTGCCGAACAAGAGAAAATCATGAAGGGAAAACAAAATCGGAGAACCAGAAAGAATCGTCCAGGGTTAATACACTGAGTGGTTTTGCTTGCTGTGTGAATGAATATTGGGATCCAAAAACGTTACCCAGAGTTCAAATCATGAGGGAAAAGTGAAACATTTTAGCATGGGGGAAAAGTAGAAATTTTTGTGTTTTCTTTCCCAAGAAAATTTAAAAAATGTTGTTCCATAAATGGTGCTCTGCCCATTTCAAATTTCTCCCTACTCTTCCAATCCCCCCCCCCCACTTTATCCTTAGGAAAAATCATGCCCCCATCTCATTTAGTTGAGTTGACATAGATAGCTATAGGTTTTTAATTACGAAATTGAAAATTTAGCATAATGTTCAAAATAATAATGTGTCGGCTAGCACGAAATATCATTGGCCAAACTTTAATCGACGAAACATAAATACTAAATCAATGGTGGGGATTTTTCCCTAGCTCCATGCCATGATTATTTACATCATATTATTTAAATGTCAACGGGATCAAAACTGGGGTGTTACACTGTTATCCTGTGGATAAGAGCTCAATAATTCAAAACAAAAAGGAAGAAATAAGAGCAGGCAGAGGGGTGAAGTCATCAAAGCAACTTTGGTTTCTAGCCTTCCAAATAAACCATGAAACAATAACTGGTAAGGATATGATATGCTTCACCTCCTCATTAAGACACCAATTCCTCAAACAAGATATCACTAAATCACCAAACCATAAATTCTTAACTTTTAACTTAGACTCAATATCATACCATACAGATCTGGTAAAAGGGCAGTCCACCCCAATATGAAAGTTATATTCAGCATCCAATTTGCATAGATAACATCTACCGGGTCCCTCCCTTCCCTCATGACAGAGGACATCCCAAGTAAGAGCTTTACCTGAAAATAAAAACCAGCAGAAAATTTTGGACTTAAGGGGACACTTAAGCCTCCAAAGCTATTTCCACCACCAAGAGATTTCCACCTCATTCCTATCCATAATTAGATGCAAATAACCATATTTGGGAGTGTACTTACATGATTTTGATTGATTCCAAACCATCACATCATCCTCATTAGATAACATGACGTGGTTATCTTTGAGAATAGCCAAATAACCATTCTAGCAAGTAATTTCCTCATTATCCACTAATCCAATATTATCACCACTAAGCCATGCCCGTTCCATCAGAAAATACACACCTAGACGACCAATGTCTTTAAGAAAATAAATTCTAACAGAGTGTAATTTATCAGTCAGTATAGAAGGTAACAAATGTCTCCACTTGTATCCAACCCATGGATTCATACCAATTCAGACTTCAATGCCATTCCTAACCTTCCAAACAAGAAACTGTCCAATGCGATCAAAAGACCAAAGAAAAGCTTTCCAATAGATGGAAATACCCCTTTTCTTCTTAACAGTGGTTCTAATCCAATCCAGTAAAGTTAAAGGCCTAACATATTTCTTTAATGAAATATGTACCTAAAGAATCGATCCATGAATCAGATTCCACACATTCTTAGCAGCAAGAGCCTTGGCAAATAAAGCAGGTATTTTCAAACCCCAATCCCCCAAATATTTTGGGCATGCCAGAACCTTCCAATATGTCCAAGGTAAACCATAAGAAGAATCATTATTATCAGACCATATAAATTTGAAATAGAACTTCCTGATCTTCTCAATAATACCCACAAGGATCCAAAAATGCATCCAATAGACCCTGAATGGCCTCATGTACATATTTTACCAAAGTAAGCTTACCTCCCTTAGTCACCCACATAAAGCTCCAATTTGTTATTCTTTTTTCCTCCTTAAATATTAGCCAGTCCCAATATTTCAACAAGTATCTGCATGGTTTGAGATGAAAGCCAAGATACTTCATACCACTCTCAATTTTGTCAACAAAAAAGGAAAAAACATTCTTTAAAGATATCAATTCAGATTCATCCAAACCAGAGTAATAAAAGGAGGATTTATCCTCATTAATCACCATCCCGTATTCTTTACAGAAAACCATCAATATCTCATACAAAGTTGATAAAGACTATTCAGAACCATCAGATACCATCACAATATTATCCACAAACAGGACATGAGATAAAGTAATATTATTGCCAAATGTAATACCTTTAAAAGCCCCACACTCTTTAGCTAAAATAAGTTCGCTACCCAGACCTTCAACAACAATAAGAAAAAGCAGGGGTGCAAGTGGGAAGCCTTTCTTGAGCCTACGTCTAGATCTAAAGAAAGATGAAGCCACTCCATTGGTCAATAAATCAAATGAAACATAAATAAGGCTACTCATAACCCAAGTGATAAAAGGCACAACAAAACCCATTTTAGATAAAAGGATCCATAACTAGCTCCAATTAACCTGATCATAGGATTTAGGCAAGTCTATTTTAAAACCACATATTTTAAACATTTACTGTGAATAGTGTGTAAACCTTCCTGAATGACACCCACAGCTTCATGAATCTATCTCCTAGGCAAAAAACCAAACTGTTCACTAGAGATATATCTACCGAGCACCCTTCTGATTCTAGTAGATATGATTTTACCAATAATCTTGTAAATGAAATTACACAGAGATATAGGCCTAAAATATTTAAAATATTTTGGAGAATCAGAGTTAGGTATTGGTGTCAAAACCCCAAATTTTCACAAAAATTTAAAATTTTGAGATAACATAAAATATTGAATCTACGGTTTACTAACAGCTAAAGGTTATCAGAAAAAGAAACAGTCAATTGATTAGTATTACATAATCTCAATTACGTTAACTAAATAGTTTTCCTTTTTGTAACGAGAATAAGGTTTACTTGCGTATTGTTTTATTTTAGTTTACTGATGAGTCTTCTTTATGACAAGTAGGTGGAATCTAACTTTGAATCATGGGCTTACTTAGCAATTATGCTAACGCAGAAAGATTACTGGTTCTTACAGGTTTACAGGTATGATCGAACAAGTAAATGTTTTAAATTCATAAAGTATCCAGAAGTGTCTCTATTTGCAATTAAAAATTCTTAGTAGATAAGATGATAAATTCTAAGCAACTCAATGAGGTAAAGTAGTTTGTTTTCTTCAGTATTTCTTTGTAGGCAAGGTTCAAATAAAAGAGTTCCTATCTTATCGAACTTAGCGATAGTAAAGATATCTACTGTGACTTTAAACTTGGAATTTTTTCTTACATAGTAACTTCTACTTTGTTATGCATATTTTGCAATGTTATACTTGTTGTCCTATTGTATCGTATACATTATCGCAATATTTATTTGAATATCTAGTTGTTCGGTACTTTCATTTTTGTAGAGAATCAACCTTACTCACAGCTGATTCAATAATTTGGTTAAAAGTTCAACCCCCGGCTTAGAATGGTTTCCCATATTTATGCCATTACAATCATAAATTCTTCCTACTATTATCAGGTAGCCATGAAGATCTTTGATATTCAAGCTGCGCTAATTACAATAAGCTGTTATAGTTGTGGCAAGACGAGAGCAGAATATATAGTTGGGAAGCTGTTATTCGAGCCAGAAATAATGATCTTTATTGATTGAGAAGATATTCCACGGATTACAACTACTTATTGGCAGTGGCGCACTGTTGCCTCCAAATCTGTCGCAATCTATTGCAGTTACCCTTGTACAACTCACATGGACTAATTCACTGGGACTGCGTTCTTTGGGCAATGATCGAATGGATGTCAATCAGCTTTAGCAATGAATGTCCATCCCTCCTTTGACATGTTCGTCCTGCTACAACTGTATTCTCTATATCTTCAAATATCTTTATAAAACCATCATATGTTAGCATAATTTAAGATGTAGATCCCTGATTACAACAATCCTAAGCATTAATAAAATAAGACAATGATTAACCATACCTTTATGACTTGAGGGGCCAAGTGAGGGAAAAACATCTGTTTAGCATGCATAATAGGGTAGGATGAGGCAAAAAGACGTGGATAAGGGTGTTAAAAAAGGGGCCATTTCTAGGCCCAACATCTCCCCCCAAATGTCATGTTGCATGTCCTCGTGCAACAACATCTATTATTCTGAATCTGAATCTACCATTATGCTTCATTCATGGAGAGAAGAAAAGTTATATGGGAATTCAGATGCTCCTTCTTTTTCTACAAATCACTTATGGAAAACCCAATATCTCCAACACTTCTGCTCTTCTACCCTTGTCAATGAGAAATATTCCTTGTACGGTTTTGTTGGCCACCAGATGAGAGGAAATTTAAATTTTAGTCCCAGCCAATTAACCCCACATTCCCTCATGCATCCAAGATAACCCTCAATTATGGAAAGTGCTTGTTCAAAATTCTTGTAACAATAGGGATCCCTATTTCTAAGGGTTGGAGTGGAAACCTGCCATCTGTGCTGACTACCTTCCAAATCCATTTGTTGATGCATGGAAATCTAGTGGGTATAAGTAGAAATAACCCTTTCCTGAAGTTCCATTATATGCCAAGTTTGGATGGGACATGAGAGTAGACTCTGAGGTTGATCAAGGAGAAGAAGAGGATTCTGAGGTTTGCTTCGGATCCAAAGATTAGAGTGGGCCTCATTGTGAGAGAACGTTTGTAAATACCTTTCCCACTGAACAAGATTGCTCACAAAGGAGGCAAAAGCCCTCAACTGAACATCGCCTGAGAAAGGAACAAGATTCGAATGGTGGTCCAAATTACAAGCCATCTCATGCAAATAAATCTCACACAGCAAATTCCGGTCCTCAAAATCAGTTCCGAGAAATGTTTCCAGGAATTTCCCTGAGGTTTCTATTTCATATGATCTCCATTCTTTCACAACCCTTTGTTTAAACCAAATAAACTGCTCAAATAAAAAAACAAGGTAAGAGGAGGATGGTACTTTGGTACCCAATAATTCCTAAGAAAGAGCATACAGCTGGTCTTTTTCCACATGCATGGACTTGAACTTTTTCAGCTCCTTTCACTCCTTCTGTAGTTCTTCCCCACAGAGTTTCTGGGTCATGAGTTATTCTGCCCATTTTTCCTCTAGTTCCCCGATGATCTTTCTATGTTCAGTGAAGGAAACCATCCATTCTTGATATCTCTCCACCTGAATCCTCCACTTCCTCACTTCTATTCTTAGGATCAAGATTTCTTCTATAGACTTCATGATTTCTTCTTCTTTAGGATGTTCTTCCTTATCAGAATCCAAATTGATAAAATTTTGAGGAAGTTCAGTCCATACCTTATCACCTGATGTGCCACATTGAACATCTTGCACTTCTAAGATCACTTCTGGGGGTGTTGGTTCTTGTGTAATAGCATCCCTTCCTGGAATTTCTTCTACAACAACTTCAACCATAGGTAGTCCTGAAACAACTTATGGAGATGCTAGCTCTTGTGTAACAGCATCCTCTTTTTGGAGTTCTCCTATAGCAACTTCAGTAGCTGATTGCGAGGATTTTGGTTCTTGTGGGACAACTTACTCCTGAATTTTAATCCTCTTATCTACCTGATTATCAGATGCAACTTTAACAGGGGGATGCAAGGACGCTGGTTCTTGTGTAACAGATCCCTGCCCTTCTCTTTCTTCATGCTGTTGGGATTGTAGAGTTGCTTTCATGTCTTTTTCAAAATGGACTTGTTCCTCAAGGATTTCAGTGTCCCCCAAGGATTGTGATTGCATTTGTTCATCCTCTCCTAAATCCAAATCAGGAACGATATCCATTCCAGGGTTGGTTTCTTGTTGCATCCTAAGAGTCTCCATAGAAATTTTTGGGGATTTTGGTTCTTGTGTATAAACATCCTAGTTTAATTCCTCATCTTCATGCTGTTGGGATTCCATTTCTATTATCTCTGTGTCATGAGATGGTTCAGGAGTCATAGTGAAAATTTCTTTAATAAATTCCAGAATGTTTTCAATCCCTGGTTCTTCTTCCCCCATTTGGGTGGAAACTTGAACAAGAATATTCAAGGATGTTGGTTCTTGTGTATCAGCGTCCTGTTTGACCTCATCATCATTCTCCTGCTGGGGTTACATACCTAATGGTTCTGTGCCCTGAGAAGGTTCAGGGGTCATAGTGCAAACTTCTCTAACAAAATCATGAATAACCTCATCCTCTCGTTCATCTGTCCCAATTTGGGTGGCACTTTCAAGAGGAATATTCAAAGATGATGGTTCTTGCGTATCAGCATCCTATTCATCTGCTGCTTCCTTTTGCTAGAGTTTCTCTTGGGGAGCCTCACCGTCCTTCCAATTAGGTTGTCCCTATTCTTCCACAACTGTAGGTATGGGTTGTTGTGTCACAAAGGCACGAACTATGACCTTGTAACCTAACTGGTTAAATATTTTTCCACACATAGGACAAACCACTCTTTCTTCCTCATCACCAAGCTCAATAGGAGTTGATCCTTCTAATTGGTCTGCAACTTCAACAAATGTGTGCAGATTCCTTTCACTCTGTTTCCTGCACGCTGCCTTCCAATTTTCTAGTTCCTTCTAGAGTGATTGTACTTCCTCCTTTAATAGCCAATTTTCATACAGAAGTCCTTCAATTTGAGGTTCTTCCGCAGTCGGTTCCTGTGGGGCATCATTTTCTTTGGGTCTCAGAATTGGGAACTCGATTTGTGCTTCTAGGGTTGCCCATATTTCCCATGCTACTGTAATTGACCTGGTTCTTTTTCATCTTATTGGTGGTGATGACCTTATTTCATCTTTCGATTTCCTCCTTTTTCTCTATGGTGCTAGAATTTCAAGATTTGTGGTTGGTGTGGAATGGATATCCTCTGTTTCAACATTTTCTTGTTCTTCCTTGATCAGGGTTCCTCCCCATTCAGGGGAAGATTTAATGGTCAACACCTCCATGTTTTCTTCTGTTATCATAGCTCTAACATATTCGGTTTCAACTGTCACAACATCTAATGCTGCTCCAATTTCAGCCTCTGCTGTCAAAGCTGCCATATTATTTAATCTTTCTACAGGGTTTTCTTGTGCATTCTCCTCCAATTGTTCTGCTTTGTCTCCTGACTGATCCTCTAACCCAGTCTCATTCACACCCCCCAACTAAATTGGAGGGACTCCGAACCTCTTGTTGCTCTGCATTTCCCCCCAACTGTTGATTGGAAGGCTATTCTTGGTTTTGAACAGGACCCATGAGTACATGTACTTTTATTTCCTCTTCTATTGGAACACCGAGAAAAAGAACAGGTTCCTGAATTTGACCAATAAATTGCTCCCATGTTTGGTTTTGTTGTGCAAGGGCCCGTAAAATTATTAATTTAATTAGGCCATGGTGGGTAAGGGAGGAGTTTGGATGCTTGGATTTTCTAACAAACCCCACAATATGGTGTAAATCATTGAATAAATAAAATGGAATGTTTAACAAGGAATCTGACAGAGATGAGATAATAAAGGAAATTTAGAGTAATAAACTGTTTGATACCTACCTTCACAGGTGATATACTTCTTGAGGAAAATTGGTACTTGATCCCATGGCCGATTCAGTGATTGTAAACTAGGCTCTTCCCACCTGAGGAAGGCCAGTGACCTCAGCCACTATTGCTTTAGAGACTTCGATACGTAACCCCCAAACTTCTGGGTGGGTTTCTGTAAGATTCAAGGTGAATTGTAGAGCTGTCTCGCGATGAAACCCATTCAGGTGTTGGAAGAATTCAATCCAACCCGCAACTTGAAAAATAGCAAAAAATTCAGCATTTCTTCTGAGTTCTCGCATGTTTGGAGGTTCATGTCGAGCTAGGATACCCATGTTTGTGTTCCTTTAGAAGTGTGTTGCAGTCTGACAGATTAAAAATCCCGATAATGGAGGTTAAAGCACAAAGTATGCATGAACAACTGAGAATGGAGTTGGGTAAATTTGAAAAGTTTCAGAGGATAGGAATGTTTGGAATTTATCCAAATTTAGGAAAGGTGATGGTTATTAGGTAACATACATAGTCATTAAGTCGTACGAGTGGATGGTTAATGATATGGAGGTGTAATAATGGGCATAGAAAGGAAGGTATGCCATTAATATTGTCAGATCCAGTTAATACTTAATCAAGTAGATAATCAGAACCATACCTTCGAAAATATGCGATGGATGGTGACCTCGGGAAAATAGTAGAGCGTGTGAAGTGCAGCCATTTAAGTGTAATTATTATTGCAGGTATGCTGTAATGATCTTTTCTGCTGACAAACCAAAACCATCATGTCAAATTGGTCGAAAACATTATGAATGCTGGAATATAAATCGGAATCACCAGTGTTAGGCATTGAAGCCAGATCTGGAAGAGTTGCTAACCATGGTTGCAAAGAATTCTTCCAATAATAGAGGAGTCACATCCGCAGACCATAGAGAAATCAAGCAGTTTTACCAGAGTCGTGGCCTTGGATTATAGAAAAATCAGCCAATTGTGGCGGAGTTGCAATTGCCAGAAAATGTGAAAATGGACAATAGTGAAATGATGTCGTAGCTACCAAGAAAAGGTGAAAATGGACAAAAGTGAAACGGTGTCACAGCTGCAGGGAAAAGGTGAAAATGGACAAAAGTGAAACGGTGTCACAGCTACTGGAAAAGATGAAAATGGACAAAAGTGAAATGGTGTCGCAGCTGCCGAAATTGAAAAAAAGGCTTTAAGCTGACGGAAGTTGATGGTGTTGTAGCTGCAAGGAATGGGGTAAATAGCGGGAGTTTACATTGTTGCAGCTACGCGGAACGGGGTAAAGGCGGAAGTTTTATGGTGTTGCAGCTGCGAGGAATGGGATAAAGGTAGAAATTTATGGTGTTGCAGTTGCGCGAAAGGGGGTAAAGGCATAATTTTTACGGTGTTCCAACTGCGTGGAACAGGGTAAAGGCAGAAGTTTTACAGTGTTGTAGCTGCATGAAAGGGGGTAAAAGGAAATGATTTTGAAGGTGTTGCAGCTATGCAAAATGGGATAAAGGAACGTGTTGTGGCTGCAACAGATTTGTTCAAGGAATTTTCTTTTGGTGCAGGAAGTTACAGAAGGACAACCCTAGTCAATAGGCTCGATGATGACCACCGCTCCTTAGGTGCTTCCCTACACATTTTTTTTTTTTAAATGGATCGAGTGCAAAAGAAAAAAATAACAATAACAGTAAAAATATCAATTTATTTATGTACAAATTTTTTTATGTAAGATCTACAGTGATTAACTAAGTATTGATAGGGGTAGAGAAAGATTCATGCCCTTGTTCTAACTGGTAGTCAGGATCAACTGCAACCTATGAAGTGAATGCATCCTTTGAAATGGGCTTATGGTACAGTCGTAGCCTGTGACCATTAGCAAATAATGGTGCATGATTCTCATCAATGGTTACTAAGCAGACTGTACCATTATCAAATACTTTGTCTACCAGGTATGGTCCCAACAATCTTGTGCATAATTTACCCTTGAAGTCTCTTTTGAATCTTGAATCGTATAATAATTCCTAGTCTCCCTTATAGAATACCTTCTTTTTAATGAATCATTCGTGCCAATTGGATCTCTATTGCTGGATTAATACTATTTGATCCACAACAACTAAACGGTTCTCGTCAAGTTCATTCAATTGATTCAATCTTCTCTGCTGAGCTTCGGTTACATCTAAGTTCACCTTCATAGCTGTATTCAAAGTCGTAATTTCAAATTCAATCGGGAAGAAAACACTTTTCCCATACACCAAGTCATAAGGAGAGAAACCTGTAGTATTGCGCCAAGTAGTACGATATGCCCACAATGCTTCCAGAAGTCTATCATCCCAGTCTCTATGATGGCTCTTGACCATCTTGGTAAGGATGGCTTCAATAACTTTGTTAGTGCTTTCCACCTGGCCAATGGCTTGGGGATGGTACAGTGAAGCTATCCGGTGCTGAATATGGTACTGTCATAGTAGAGCTTCGAATTGGTTTGACACAAACTAAGGTCCTCCATTGGTAACCACTTCCTTGGGTACCCCGAAACGGGTAAATATTTCACCATACAAAAAATTGATCATAGGCTGGTCATTGCCTTTCACTAGAGCCACAACTTTTACCCATTTTTTCATGTAGTCGGTACAAACCAAGATGTAAGATTTCTTCTTAGAATGAGGGCTGATAGGACCAGCAAAATATAAGGCCCATCTATCAAAGGGTTCAACTACCACTTGTGGTTGAAGAGGAATTTGATCTAATATATTGGGTTGGCCCATTCTCTGGCAGCTATTAGAAGACTGGACATATATTTTTTCATCCCTAAAAAGGGTTGGCCAATAGTAGCCCATTCTCAGCGCTTTGTGTCTTGTCCTCCTGTCTGCAAAATCCCCCCCACAAGGCTCATCATGGTAGGCCTTCAAAATATGGAATATTTCATCTTCTCTTACAGATCTTCTGATCTCAAGATCAGGACTTGTGTATAAGAGATTACCATCTATCCAACAATACCTGGCACTTTGTTGAATAATTTTCCTCTTTTCTCTTTTGGACAAATGTGCTAGAAGATTTCTTGCAGCCAAGTAGTTAGCGACATCTGCATACCAATGGGAGTGAACTGAGTCCTCCACATGCAAATTATCATCATTGTTAGTAAAATGAGATAGGAAATCAGTGACAACATTTTCTCTTCTAGGTCTGTCTATAATGGTAATATCAAATTCCTGTAATATTAATAGCCACCTAGTTACCCTGGCATTGATAATAGGTTTGTTCATTAGATATTTGATGGCCGAGTGGTCAATGTGCACTAATGTAGGATATCTAGTGATATAATGTCGAAATTTGTTAATGGAGTAAAAAATGGCTAAGAACTCCTTATCGGTAACATCATAATTAAGTTCAGTAGGGGCTAAGTTTTTACTCATATAATAAACTACATAAGGTGCTTGACCATCCTGCTATCCTAAAACTGCTCCAATGGCAGTATCAGAAGCATCTGAAGAAATGTGAAAAGGCAGGGTCCAATTGGGCCCTCTTAGGATGGGAGCTGTGGAAAACTTATCCTTAAGTTTAACAAATTTCATTTAGCATGCCTCATTCCAAATAAATTGCACATCCTTCATTAATAGTGAAAACAAAGGAGAGGAAATTTTGGAAAAGTTTTCTATAAATCTTCGGTAATATCCACCATGCCCCAAGAAACTTCACACTTCTTTTTGAGTTACAGGAGTAGGTATATTTTTTATTACCTTGATTTTATAGGGGTCCACCTGGATGCCATCAGCAAAGACAAAATGCCCGAACATCGCTCCTTCACTCATCATCATATAGCACTTTTCAGTGCTCAAAGATAGTTGGCCCTATTCGCAACGAGTTAAAACCTTTTCTAAATTTTTCAATGCTTCTTCAAAATCTTTTCCATAAGGAGTACAATCATCCATAAAAATTTCCATACTATCATTAACTAATTCTGAAAAGATTCCAATCACAGCTCTTTGAAATTTGGCTGGTGCATTGCATAAACCAAAGGGAAGAACTCTGTATGCAAAAGTTCCCTAGGGACAGGTGAGGGTAGTTTCATCCTGGTCTTCAGGAGAAATTTGGATTTGATTGTACCCACTAAACCCATCGAAGAAGGAGAATAAATTCTTCCTGGATAAGGTGTCAATTACTTGATCGATGAAAGGCAAGGGAAAGTGATCTTTCTGTGTTGCCTTATTCATCTCTCTATAGTCCACACAGACTCTCCATTTACCATTCTTCTTGGGTACTATTACGAGCGGAGACACCCACTCGCTATCTGAAATGGGATATATAAATCCTACTTCCAAGAGTTTCTGAATTTCTTCCTTAACGATGTCCCTAAGATTAGGTTTCATTCATTGTTGAGGCTAGCACAAAGGCCAGGAGCCACTTTTGATATAAATGTGATGGGTGCACAAATTAGAGGGGATACCCCTCATGTCTATGTACTTTTAGGAAAATTCCCCCTTGTGTTTTTTTAAGAGACTGATCAGGAACTTTTGTTCATCTAAGGAAAGGTTGGGATTATTAATATTCAGGGTTTTTCCAGACTCTACCTCGATAGGAACACTTTCAAATTTTTCAATACCAGAACTATATGAGTGTCACTAACTAATGCCTCTTCTGTGAGATTTTCTTGTTCCTCTTCACCTAGATTAGTATTCAAGATTTGATAAATTTTCTTGTTGACAGAAGTGGGTTCACTAATAAAATTATTAATGGCGTCGTCTTCAGTTTCATCTTTAAAAGTTAAGGTCTTCCCTATTGTTAATAATACTTGAACGCCCTCTTCTTCCACTGGCTCCATCCATAATGGAGTTTCATCTTCTAAGCTCAGTCGAACTGGAGGATAGAGAGTGAGGTTCTTTATCTCGGCACCTGATATGGTCATAGACCCAGATCGACAGCTGATGCAAGCATCAGCTATAGCTAACCAGGGTCTTCCCAGGATCAATGGGTGTCCTCCTAGCTGCGAATTAGGTTGTAAAACCAAGAAGTCAGTAGGCTACTCCCAAGAATCAACTGAGATGATGAGATCATCCAAAATTCCTTCAGGTTTAATTGTGGATCTATCTTCCAATTCTAAAATGGTGGGGGTTGGCTTGATATTAGTGAGCCCAAGTTTCCTTACAGTTTCAATATTCATAACGTTAATTGTTGCTCCTAGGTATACTAGTACGTTGGGTATCTATGTATGCCAAATATGCACAGTGACAGTGGGATTCCCAAGGTCATAGTATTTGGCTAAGAGGGTTTTCCCCATTATCAATGTAGATAATTTCCCTATGACATGAACAGTGGGAGGATCCCTGGGTTTCCTTCCTGGTTTCCTTGTACACAGATCTCGAGCAGTTCTAGCATAGATAGGTACATCTTGAAGGTCCTGAAGGAGGGGAATTTTAACATAAAGATTTTCTAACTCTCCTAAGAGGTTAAACTGAGGTTGTCCCACTATCTTTGGTAACATTAATATTTCAGGGTATGGCGGTTCCCTAATCAACTGGGTAGGCTATGTGTAGATAGATTTATCATTCTATGTTCCAACTGACATATTAGTAGAATGTTTAGAATATTCAATGATGGGGGTCATATTGGATAGATACTGTAGATTCATCCCTTCTTCACGCATAGAGGATGGAACATCCTCAATGATCAAAGGATCCACTACCTTTCCTGATCGTAAACGGATATCATTGCAAGGTACATGAGTAAGGGAGTAGGAAGGCATGTTGACATTCTCAAACTAATGGAATTCTTTATTATTTGGGTTAGGGTTAGGTTGAGCAGGCAGCCGAGGTCGTATCGGCATATTAGGGAAAACATTATTCTGGAGTTGCAGCTGCGTCTGTTGATAAGGCTGAGGATATTGAGGAGGGTATGGTTATTGAGGAAAAGTTTGATGTGGAAGCTATTGAGAGGGTTGATTATGGGGAAAATGGTTCCCTGGATGGAAATTCCTCCTTCCAAGAGACTAAGAATTTGGTTGGTTCGGTAGCTATGGTGGCTGATCCCAGGGGTTCCAGGAGTTAAAATTTTTCATTGAAGGTTGAGAGGGGTACCATTGAGGATTAGAATAATATGAAGGGAATTGTGTATTCATATGCTGCATATTATTCCAATTATTTGTGTTATTAAAAAATGGAAACAAGTGTGAAGTCATACCTTGATTTCGAGGATGCCAGGGATTTTTCTGTGCAATAAAGTAAGCTGGTTCCACCTTTGGAGTTGATTCCTGTAGAACAGCCTTCAATTGAGGTAGTGACAGGCATTATTTGGTGTCATGATTTAGCTTGCACAGCTAACACATTTCTACCTTGTCAAGAGGGCACTCCTTCAGAGGGTGGTTCTTTCTACATCTAGGGCAGAATACAGCTAGTGTGAGATCCTCTACTGCTTGTTTCTGCTTTGCCTTCAGTACATCTATTTTTGAGGAGATGGAGCTCATCATTTCTGTTTTGAAATTTTCAAGGAGATGGAGCTCATCATTTCCGTTTTGAAATTTTTGAGGAGATTGCCTATCTTTGCATGGGTGGCTCCTCCATTAGATGACTTTTGAGTTCTGTCGAAGAAATCACGTTCTAATTTGTCCCATTTCTCCCGACTGTTATTCCTGGAAGACCCTCTGGAGTACCTTTTGCATACTTCCATGATATTTTCAAAGGAATCCTTGGAGATATCCCCCTTTCCTAACAGGTTTAACATGTCTAGGCAATCATCCCTAATCCCACGAAGTAGGATTATTTTGAGCACGTATAACTCCATATTAGTATGTCCAGCTCTCTGCACATTATATAAAATCCTTTCGACAAAATCTTCCATACTTTCATCATCCTTCTATACCATTTTAAATAGTTCTTCTCTCTTATCCTTGGTATTGCAATACTCTTGATATTTCTCTAGGAACACCAGTTTCATCCTATCCCAATTAGTGACAGTTCTGCCTCCCAGGCTCATAAAACAGCATAATGCATTGTCCTTTAGAGTGGCAAGGAAGAGTTTCAGCTTCTGTGCACTGGTGTTGTAGTCATAGCTGTGACAGAGTATATCAAATTCGAAAAAAAAATCATCTCGATCCTTTGTCGCTTTTCCATAAAAGTGAGGAAACACCGATGGCAATATATTTTTCATGGGGGATATCCCTTCTAGTTGTTCAATTGGGAACTGAAGTGTATCCACCATCCCTTGAGGCAGGGAATTACCCTCATGATGATGATTTTCTCCCATTGCCTCTTCCTCTTTGGAATCACGTCTGTTACTCATATTTTCTTCTATTTTATCCTCTTCATTATTCCACTGATAGATGAATTTATGATGGAACCGTGTCCAATCCTCTTTAGTCACAACCTTCCCATTAATGTGATAGATCGGATCTCGATCAGCTGATCCTGTAGTACTAACTCTGTCTTCCTCTGCAGGGGTATTTGAGGGTGTTGCAACTCCTCGTGTGGTCTCCACTGAAGAGCCTGACACTGCCACTCCAGGGTTGACAGGGCTTCTTCTGATGGGTGTTTCCTGATAGTGAGCCCTGGTAGAATAATTGGTTCTATTAACTAGATCATCAATGAATGTTCTTCTCCCCAATGTTCGAGTTCTCCCACGGCCTCGAACACCTGCAACATTAGTGTTCTGTGGGGTTCTGGGATTTATAAGATCGTCATGCTGTACCCTTCTTGTATTCATCCAACCCAAAACATGCAAATGAAAAAAAAAACTGAAGAATATTGAATAAAGACAATTATTGGATGCAACTACAATAGTGTCTAATACTTATCCTCCCTGGCAACAGCGCCAAAATGTTGGGCACCCTATATGCAAGTTAATTAAAGCTAACATACAGAGTGTTCAATATAAATTGTCAACCTAGGGAAGTCTCTTATTTCAAGGATAATATGCACTATATATGATTTAAACACTAAGTAGCTGATACTGCAAGTAAATGATCCTACTTTCCTGTTCAGCCACACTCATCCCACAATCCACTTAATCTAATCTACTTTCTCAAGAATGCAATCACAAGTACCTCCTATGATTCTTAATCTAGGATCGAAATATTTAGGAAATAACATCCATATTACTTTTGCAGAAAGTAAAATCCCTGATTACGAAACCATCTAAATATACATCCAACTATCCTGATTCAGTTATTCTAGAAATCCAAAAGTACATAAAATGAATTCAACTACTCTAGAAATTCAAAGTACAGGAATGAAATTGTGCAATTATAAATGTAAAGGAACAAACTACAAAGATCTAAAGAAAATAGTAATTGAAATAACTAGGGATGAATAGGGTTGTCATAGCTATCACACAGTTGCATAAAAGACAGTTAACCTATACAGTCGACTGACACACCACACCACTGGATTTTTATAGGATATGCAAGTACTAATTATTTATATGACACACTGTAAATCAATAACTGTTGCAGCTTACTATAAATAAAGGAAATTATCACAAAATAACACAACAAAATAAATATGATACCTAATTAACTCAGCAATCCCTATGGGAAGGTAGTCCCAGCCTTCACATAGAGATGCTGGAAGTAACACACATTAAAATGCTAAGATTTGAAGAATCAAACTCCTTGTATTAAAAAAATTCCAAATGAACACGCAACCTCACTCACAGCTGATACAATAATTTGGTTAAAAGTTCAACCCCTGGCTCAGAATGGTTTCCCATATTTATGCCATTACAATCATAACTTCTTCCTACTATTATCATGCATCCATGAAGATCTATGATCTTCAGGCTGCCCTAATTACAATAAGCTATTACAGTCATGGAAAGATGAGAGCATAATATATAGGGTAGCTGTTATTTGAGCCATAAATAATGATCCTTATTGATTGAGAATATATTCCGTAGATTACAAATACTTTTGGGTAGCGGCACACTGTTGCCTCCAAATCTGTCGCAATCTGTTATAGCTACCCTTGTACAGCTTGCATGGACTAATACACTGGGACCGCATTCTTTGGGCAACAATGGAATGGATGGAAATCATCTTTAGCAATGAATGTCGATCCCTCCTTTGGCATGTTCGGCCCACTACACCTGTATTGTCTATATCTTAAAATGTCTTTATAAAACCATCATATGTTAGCATAATTTAAGATGTAGAGCGCTAATTACCACAATCCTAAGCATTAATAAAATAAGACAATGATTAAGCATACCTTTATGACTTGAGGGGCCAAGTGAGGGAAATTTTTTTTTAGAATGCATAATAGGGCAGGATGAGGCAAAAAGAGGTGGATAAGGGTGGTAAAAAAGGGGCCATTTCTAGGCCCAACAGAACAACCACAAGGCTATGAAGTTCTAGGACAATAGCAGAAAGTGTACAGGCAAAAAAAGGAACTTTATGGTTTGAAGCAAGCTCCAAGATCTTGGTACAGTTGCATTGATTCATGTCTCACTGAGAATGGATTTCACAGAAGTGAAAGTGAGCCAATGTTGTACACCAAAATGAATGAGCAAGGTAACATTTTAATTGTTTTCCTATATGTAGATGATTTAATATTTACTGGTGATTTTTGCATACAATAATTTATAACAGTCATGGAAAGTGAATTTGAAATCATTGATTTGGGGTTCATGAAGTTCTTTCTGGGAATTGAAGTCCAATAATCTTAAAGTTGTATTTTCATATCACAATCCAAGTATGCAAGCACATTTTTAAAAATATTTAATATGTCAAATTGCAAGGCATCCCCAACACCAGTAAGAATAGCTTTAAAATTGAGCAAAGATGATGATGGATCAATTGTAGATCCTGCATTGTTTAAAAGGATTATTGGAAGCCTTATGTACTTAACAATGACAAGACCAGAAATCATGTATGGAGTAAGTCTGGTCTCAAGATTCATGGAGTCACCAAAAGAGTCACATTGGTAAGCGGGTAAAAGAATTCTGAGGTATGTAAGTGGTACAAAAGATCTTGGCATAATGTATTCAACTTTAGAAATTTTTAGTACTAATAGTCACAATGGTGGGAGCACAGATGACAGGAAAAGAAAATCTGGGTACACATTTCATTTTGGTACAGGTCTTGTTTCATGGGCTTCAAAAAAAATCCCATAGTAACTCTATCTTCAGCAAAATCAGAGTATGTCGCAGCTATAAGCATTGCATGTCAAGATGTTTGGATAAGAACAATGTTAAAATACCTATCACAGAACCAACAAGAACCAACAACCATTTCCTGTGACAACAATTCAACCATTTCCTTGTCGAAGAATCATGTGTTTCATAAGAAAAACAAACACATTGACAAAAGACATCATTTCATAGGAGAGTTGGTGAACAACAAAGAAATTTGTTTAGAATTTTGCAGGTCTAAAGATCAACTTGTAGACATATTAAAAAACCATTGGCAAGGGATACATTACAGTATCTCTAAAGTTATTTAGGAATGACAAGCTCTATACAGTGAACTCTGTCATAAACAGAGCATGTTTTCTGCTTTGAAACATTTTGTAATATTTTGTTTTAAATTTTGATCTTCTCATAATTAAGGGGGAGTGTTGGAAATATTAATTACTCATTGATCCAAATAGAAAATTAGCTGACTCTGCCAAAGTCTATAGCAGGTCAGTCTATGCCAGAGAGTTTGACAGGATGAAGAGATCACGTCTCTTGTATTTAAGCCAGTTGAATTTAATTGCTGAAGCAAAGTTTTTAGGTAGATAGTAATTACAGTCTTTTATGTTAGGTCAGTTAGTCAGCAAAAGTTTTCTATATGAAGAAGAAGGTTGTAAATCTGCATATACACAGATGCACAAGCATACCGAGAGACATACATAGAAGAGAAGTGCGTACAAGAAGAAGAAAAACTCAATGAAGAGTTTGAAGCTCAAGCTTTTGTGTTTTGTAATTGTTGAAGAGAAACATCCTGGTAAATTCCAAGTTTGTATTTATGGCTTTAAGTTTTTTTGTTATGTTGTCACAAGAAATATAAATCCAATAGTTTATGATTTAATGCAATTTTTTAGTTAGCCACATATATTCTCCATATTTACCTGAATGGATGTTGTTTACATTTACTGTGAGTGAAAGACACAAGAATCCATAATTATTTCATTGTGTAAAAGTTTTAGTTTTTACCCGCAGAGGTTAGACACAAAATTTGTTTATTATTTTCTTATATGATATTGTGAGTGAATCACAATATAGTTGTGTCATAGTTAATCCTAGGTTACCGTAGTGAAAAGTGCTTTTTATATTCCTAAGTCTTTAGATTAGAAAATATAAAATTGTTGTGTCAAAGCAAAAGTTGGTCGCAACCTAATTCATGTCGCAGTAAAATCCAGTCAAAGCCAAAGTCAAAGTAAGTTTGTGAAAGTGTGTCGAGGTGAAAATTTCGTCGCAGTTACTTAGTTGCAGTAACTCTGTCGCAGCATAATAAATCTGTGCAGTAATTCTGTCTCAGATATATTGAGTCACAAGATTTCCACAAAAGTGAAAAAGGGAGAACAAGAAGGTTGTGCTGTGCAGTAACTCAAGTTAATTATCGTGGCCTAGATTTCTCCCTAGACGAATAATGGGAATAGCTAAACCAGATTTTGCTATATCTTTCATAATATTCCTCCATTTTCTTTGTGCTTCTTGGTTAAGATATCTACTTACTGCTTCGGGATATTCATCACATTTATTGCCGACTTTTGTCTAAGGGGTAGATACAACAAGGAATACAACACTCTTTCTCTTCCATTTATAGCCATAAAATCTGGACCAGTGTGCAGGCTGTGCAATCCCACTAGCTTACACTAATGAAGCCACTAGCTGCTACAAACCTCCATTTTACTAACAAGTCAAGACACACTTCACCAAATAACCAAACTACCAGTCATTAACCACATTAAATGATTGCCTCACAATTTTGAATGTTTCCTCGATTAACGAGTAGGTGAAAAAATAGTTGCAAAATTGCCTAAGTTAATTAGGATAAAGGAATGCTACATTAACATACAACACTAAGCTTAAAATGCAACACTAAGCTTAAAATGAAACACTAACCTTAAAGATGGATATTTAAAAGCATTTAACGTTCATGAAACTAAGTTTAAGTTTAAATATTGAACCAATTTCTTACATGTTCCAAAGGATAGCATGCACACAACTTTTTTCACTTGTAGAATGCTCATCCACCTTTGCTCGAATCAGACAAATTTTTAAGAATCTTGTCAAGAACTCTCGCTAGAAGGTCCTTCTTAGACAGAAAATGATTATGCAGCTGAAAAAACGCATATCTAACAGTTTTCGAACCCCCGGATTTGAATTGAATAAATATCTCAATGACATAAATGGAAATATCCAAAGGCACTCCCCAGTTTCCAAGAAGTGCACTAAGTTCCTTCTCAGCATCTTTCACTAAGACCCAAACATACGTATGCCTTCAACACTACAAACAGAGTCATCGGATGATGGAACTAGGCTTTGACAATGACAGCGCATTTCAGAACACTTTCACATTTTTCCGCCAGCACATGAGCAACAACAAAAGTGACGATCCATTCCAAAACCAAAAGAATGAGGATGCATAGATTAATTTATGTTGCTAATCATAGGTTGCATGGTTGTTGCATGCATATTTCCACAACATCGCAGTGTAATTGGGAGTAGGTGTCACATATACTAGATGGTGGGTGTAACCTATAACTTATCAGAGCAACAATGCATAGATTAATTTATGTTTCTAATTACATATTGCATGGTTGTTGCATGCAGATTTGGAATGACATCATAGTGTAATTGGGAGTAGGTGTCATATATGTTAGGTGGTGGGGGTAACATGTAACTTCTCAGAACGACGAATTTGAGCGGCGTGTAACTTCAGGTTATGTACCCTGACTGTATGCACCGAATATGTTAGAGATATCAGTATAGCCAAAATAAAAAGGTGTTTCGACAATAAGAGGATGTAGTGAAAAAAATTATAACATGTTGATATTTAAACAAAATCATAGCATATAAACATGTGTTAACTATGGCACGACTGCCAAAATCCAAGCGACTACATAATTCCCTGCTTGTAGAGAATAACAAGAGTCCTAAACTTATAACAAAAGAAAATAAGTTAGATGTGATCTCATTTTATATTATTTTGGTAATTTTGACGTTATAAGTTTAATAAATCATGCCTATGTAATAATATCAAAGTTATTATAAAACATGAAGCATAAAAAATTCTAAGGGATATAAATTAATATTTAAAATTTTGACTTGAGTTTATACGTGGCTTCAATAAAAGCTATATATAAACTAAATAAAATTTGGATAACAAAATTTATTCAAAATGATTTTTTTTAATTTTGTTTTATGTTTATATTAGGCACTACCATTTGTTATATGTTATATATATATATATATATATATATATATATATATATATTATAGCAATGTTTTAAACGTTAATTGGATCTAGTTCAAATGATTATAGGATGGAGTATTATCTTTCTCTCATTCTATTTTCTATTTTCATAAACCAGCGTAGATCCAAATCCTAGGCTCTATCAAGCGCCGAGAGGGATCAAATCTCTTCTTAGGTATCCATTGATTTGATTCAAACCAAAGGACACATATTTTTATTTAAGGTCCACATATAATATTTTTATTATTAATATTTAATATTATTTATGGTCGACATATAATATTTTTTATTATTTTTTATTTTATTAGGAACGAACATTACAACATTTCCCCATACATGGTTTTAAAACCACATGCAAGGCCCTCCTACAACCATGGGTTGTTTAGGAGGCCTTGCACATGGTCTTAAAACCATTTGCAAGGCCCTCCTAAACCATGTAGAATAAAACCATGAGTTGTTTAGGAGGCCTTGCACATGGTTTTAAAACCATGTGCAAGGCCCTCCTAAACCATGTACAATAAAACCATGGGTTGTTTAGAAGGTCTTGCACAAGGTTTTAAAACCATGCACATACCATGTGCACATGGTTTTAAAACCATGTGCACATGGTTTTAAAACCACGTGCACATAGGTTTAAAACCATGCACATGGTTTTAAGCCAACATTTTTTTGAGGATAATTCAAATTTTTATTTTTTATTATTTTGTTAGGTGGGAACATTACAACATATCCCCCATATTGTGTTTTTTTCATGACCCATATTTTTTTTACGGATAATTAAATTTTTACTTTTTTATTGTTTTGTTAGGTAGGAAGATTACAACATCTCCCCCATATTAGGTTTTTTTGGCCGAAATTTATTTTGGCATATAATTAAAAAAAAATTATTAATAAAAGTAACGGTACGTAACGTTACAAGATCTCCCCCATACTGGGCTATAGAGCGCCTCTCAGCGCAATGACATATATTGAATTTATAAAAAATATATTATTGTTTATATATTAAAATATTAAAAAATAAAGTAAACATACATGTGCATGTATATAAATTATGATGATAATGAGAAGATTTTAAATAGATTAATTTAAAATTTTATCTTTTATTTCTTCCAAGGTATACATTATTTTTAAGATTAAAAAATTACATTTTAAATCATTTATTTTTTTAACAAATTAGAACAAAATCTAAGTTTAAATATAACTTATTATATTCGGCAGCATTAACGACAACGATAGTGATGATGAAAGTGCACCATAACGAAGAATAAATCTAATTGAGTAGGATAACAACTTCGTATCTTTTATCATTCAAGTTAGACTTAAAAATCAATAGCTTGTGCCTTATAAAGTATGTTTTCTGAAACATATAATTTTTTCAATTTGTTGCAAAGTTAATGTTTATTGATTATCAAATACAATATTGAATGTGATTACAACAATACTATATTGACAATATTTAGTGATTAATTGTAGACATCATGTAAAACAATCCCAATAATAGTTAGGATTATTCAATAATCCTCCCTTGTCCACCTTAGTTATTTTAGCAGTTTCCTAGTTTAGGATAATTTTGTAGACATCTTAGTGCTATGCAAATGTTATCTGGGGCCCAAAAGACACTTTATGCACTCTCATGCATGATTTTAGGATCTCCATAGACCAACCCCTAGATTTTAAGAGCCCACTTCGAGTTCCGGGAGTCCCACCTTTAGTTCACCCTCACCTGAGTGGAGAGTTAGCCTCTGATTGTTAGTTTTTCTAAGTTATTTTACTTAGGATATTTATTTGAAAGAATAAAAATCACAACAATACGTCAAAGATACACAAGACACATAGATTTTCATCAAGGAAACCATAAAGCAGAAAACCCTACAAATTTCCTTTGAATAGTTTCATCACAAAGATAAGATGACAAGCTAGAATAAGCCAAGAACAATATGTTTGCAACAAATCTCTATCCCTCCTCTTCCTCTCTCTCCTAAGGCACACATAAGAGAGAAAGTGAAGTGTCTAACAGATGAGGAGGGATCCTCCCTACTTATATTATTCCATTGAGTTGTTAACTCAACCACTAGGTCGGCTAGCTTACTTGTGGGGTCGACCTACCTAAGAATACTCATAAATACATTTTATTTTATTTAACCTAGGGACTATTTCCTTGACTTACAACAAAGGGTTTACCTCAGTGACCATACACGATGATGACATCCCCAAGGGACGAACACACAAACTTGGCAGGGGTATAACAATATACAATAGTAATATACATCAGAATATCTTCTGAAGTTACAATTACAACAAAATTCCCTCTTAACTAGGAAGGTATTCTCTCGCCACAGTCATCAACACATCTGGTCATCATCATTAAGTCATCATCGTCGTTGCTTCCATTTCCCTCACATTTTCCAATCTATAGCATCTATCCTTTATAGGAAGTTTCTGTAAATCCAACCCTTTTTCATGCTAGATGCAGGCCTAGATGTTATGTATCTAAATATTTGTGAGCCATTATTTTAAATATTAAATGTAGAATTAGTTAAACTAACGTAGGGTCATACCATTTCATCGAAGAGGTGGGTTTTTACCCATAAAAGGTCCTCTCCACTATTGTTAAAAACCACCATATTATTCGATTATCATTTCATTGTGGGTTTTAAATTTGAATCATGTGGGTTTAGAATTTTTTCTGCTTCAAGTGGTATTAGATCCATCGGCTCCTCAGCACCTTCTGCAACTTGACTCCACCACCACTTCCTTCCCCACTGCACCACCTCCCTCATCTGATCCACTACTCCACGTTCTCTTCCCCACCACACCACTTCCCCATCTACTCCATGTTCTCCACTGCTCTACGCATTCTCTCCCACGTGCTACTCCATTCCTCCACGCTCACCCTCCACTGCTGCACTCCCCATCCTTATTTCATCGCCCTCCATTGTCACCCTCCACCACCACCCACTTACACATCCTCGCACCTTCCCTTCGTCATCCAGCAGTCTATGCATGTCCACCCTTGCCATC
Organism: Pseudotsuga menziesii; assembly: GCA_001517045.1. Classification (NCBI taxonomy): domain Eukaryota; kingdom Viridiplantae; phylum Streptophyta; class Pinopsida; order Pinales; family Pinaceae; genus Pseudotsuga; species Pseudotsuga menziesii. The sequence continues at coordinate 187,807 of LPNX010212859.1, forward strand.
CTTCTCATTTTTGCATCCTCTTCACAGCGTCGTCACTCCACCTTGCCTCACCACGCCGTCTTCCCACGACCTGCAAAAAAAACAACAAATAAATATTATAATATTAGATATATTCAAATATATTATATTTATAATATTTCAATTTTTTATTATTACATTAAATAATAAAATAAAAATTTTAATATATAATAATTAATATAATAATTAATTATTATTTTTAAAAACATCTCACCATTCTTAGTAAACAACAGAATTCCTCCCTGCACAAGACAAATGTCAGAGATGAATGAACTAAAGAAATAATGGCAAAATTAGAGCTTAACCAAGTCCAAGGTTCTAAACATCTCAAAGGATTACACTTAAGACTCAACCACATCGAAGCAGAGCTACACAAAGGAAAAAATGAATTATAAGAGACTGTAAAAAAAAAAGTCAACGAAGCGGTATCTTGGGAGATGGAAGGAGTAAAAAGGGAAATATCAGTATTGTTTGAATTCAAATTAAGCAGACTCGAGCAACATTTAGAAGACACAATTACCACATTAGTTTGCAAGGTGACAAAGGTGGACCAACCATCCTCAAGTTCAATCCATCATAAGACAATACCTCCTAGAAGGGAAATTCCACAAGAAGAGTTCGATCACGATCACTCTCCAAATCATGAAAAATCGCTCTCTCCTCCAAAAATAAGTGGATATCAAATGAAAACCAAGTTAGAATTTTAAAAATTCAATGGCGACACAAAAAGGAGTGTAGCATGAATCAACAAGGCAAAAGAATGTTTTTCCATACACAATATCACAGCTGACGAAGAAATGACAAAATATGCATCAATGGAACTAGAAGATCGGGCTTACAATTGGTACATGTGGTGGAAGATTACAACATGGACAACTAAGCCCAAGTGGAACACGTTCAAAAATGATTTTTTCAAGAGGTTTGAAGATTTGAAAGAAAAAGACTTATTTGTAAAACTCACGAGATTGCAGCAGAAAGGTGACGTCGATGAATACACCGACGAATGGGAATAACTGGAGACAAGTGTGATGGAACTCACAGATATGAATTCCTACAAACTTATGTGTGCATACTAAAACCCTATATTATAGATGAACTAGAGCTACTAAATGTATGAACCTTGGACAAGGAAAGACGCAAGGAAAAAATCATTGAGGAAAAGTTTAAAAATTGTGGAACATGAACCGTGACAAAGATCGAAGGTCCATCCAAAATACCAAAACCAACACCAAATACCAGCCACCACATCTAAGAAGTGACAAAAAACCCACTTTAGAAGTCCAATGAATGAAAGAAGGAAAGTGTAAATATTGTAGAGAGAAGTGGGACCCAAGACACAGATGTTTGAAAAAAGAGAGATTACCAAGAACTTATATCAATGTGAAGCAGACGAGGAAGACAAGTCAGATAACAAGGAATCTGACATAGAAGAAATAAGTGACATCTAGAATCCTCCGTCAGATTCAGAAGATGAAGAAACTCCCAAGATATCAATTGCAACCATAATGAGAATACACCAACCACAAACATTAAAACTTAAAGGGAATATAAAAAATAACAATGTTGTCGTCCTATTCAACACAAGAAGTACCCATAATTTCATCGACGTAAGTGTTGCAAAGAGGCTTAAATTTTTCATATATCTAATACCCAACATGAAGGTAATGGTTGCAGATGGAAAGAAGATTGAAAAAGTGGGAAAATGCCACAAATTCAAGCTACAAATACAAGACTATAACCTTGAGTCATAATTTTACGTAGTGCCCTTAGGAGGAGTTGATGCGGTATTAGGAATTTAGTGGCTGCAAAGCCTAGATACCTACTCAGCAAACTACCAAGAACACTTTATACAATTTAAGTGGAAAGGGGAAAAATACAAATTTTATGGATCCCAACCCCCTCGCACACAAATTGTGTCATCCCACAAACTGGAGAAGCTAATTCAAAATGGAGAACTAGAATTGGTTAAACTAGGTCAACCAGATATCTAAGGACTAATCCAAAAGTACAAAACATTATTCGAAGATCTCCCCATGGAGTTACCACCAGAAAGGAAGATCGATCATGTCATCGAAATCAAGTCTGGATCAAGCTCTTTCAATGTTAAACCCTATAGGTCCCCACACCATCATAAGACAAAGATTGAAAGAATAATCCACAATTTAGAGAAGTGTGGAGTAATTACAAAAATGCGAAGTCCTTATGCTGCACCAGTAGTATTGGTACAGAAGAAGGATGGATCATTTAGGCTATGCATCGATTACAGAGGACTAAACAAGATAACTATTAAAGACAAATTCCCCTTCCATTTATCGATGAAATGTTGGATGAGCTGCATGGCACAAGGTACTTTTCAAAATTAGACTTGAGTTCAGGATATTACCAAATAAAATTAACGCTAGAATATGTGTCGAAGACATCTTTCCAAACCCATGAAGGATATTATGAGTTTAAGGTAATGCCTTTTGGGCTAACTAACACTCCAGTGACATTTCAAGGAACCATGAATAACCTATTTCATCCCTTCCTAAGGAATTTTGTACTAGTTTTTTTATGACATCCTTATATATAGTAAGACATGGAAGGACCATATCACACACCTGGAACAAGTGATCTTTATTTTAAAATAAAATCAGTTCTATGCCAAGATGTCCAAATGCACGTTCGATAAGGAAGAAGTGAGCTATATTGGTCACGTAATATCTAAAGAAGGAGTCAAGGTAGATCTAGAAAAAAATCAAATCAATCACAGACTGGTCCAAACTACTAACATCTCCAAGTTAAGGGGATTCCTCAGGCTAACTGGGTACTAGAGAAGATTCATCGGTAATTATGCACACATAACCGCACCCTTATCCAACCTTCTAAAAGAGAATGCATTTCAATGGAGTGAAGAAGCGGAAACATGTTTTGAAGCCTTGAAATAAATTATGTCCTCCACACATGTAATAGCTACCCCATATTTCTCCAAACCATTTGTGATAGAATGTGACACTTTAGGTTATGGTTTGGGAGCAGTACTAATTCAAGATGAACACTCGATAGCTTTTGAGAGCAGGAAACTAAACAAGCGAGAACAATTGAAGTATACATATGATAAGGAAATGTTGGAAATTATGCAGGCATTGGAAAAGTGGCGAAAATACCTCCTAGGGAGAAAATTCATGATCCACATGGACCACAATAGTCTTCAATACCTACTTCAATAGAAAACATTGTCCACAGAACAACAAAAGTGGATAGAAAAAATCGTTGCTTTCGACATGGAAATTATACACAAAAAGGGAAAGGACAAAGTAGTCGCTAATGCACTCTCCAAAATATATGAGGATATTACCTCTTACTCCATCTCTGTTGCTATTCTAGAATGGCTAGATGAAATGCCAAGCAAATACGCCAAGAACCCAGAAACAAGCACTATATTTATCAATTCCAACCATGACCCCAAGTTTGAATGGAAAAATGCTATCCTTTGGTATAAAGAGAGGATTTATTTAAACTCAAACTCTAAGTTCAAGGTTAATGTCATGAAGGAATCCCATGATTCACCAGCCATGAGACACATAGGATTCTTCAAATCTTATTATAATGCAAGAAGATCATTTTTCTGGAAGGGAATGCAAAAACATATCCAACATTATGTGGCACAATGCGAGAAATTCCAGAGGAACAAAAATGAAAATGTTTTAACCCTAGGGTTACTCCATCCCCTACACATTCCCAACTAGAAATGGGAAGAGATATTAGTGGAATTCATCGATGTCTTACCTTCATCGGAAGGTAAGGACAAAATCCTTGTAGTGGTCAATCAATTAACCAAATTTGCACACTTCATGTCAATAAAAAAAACAGACACGACAAAACATATTGCAGATGTATTTTGCAAAAATATCTATAAATTACATGGCTTCCCAAAAGTCATCATCAGCGATACAGATGTAAAATTTAATGGAAAATTTTGGAGGGAATTTTTCAAACAAGTAGGCACGTCACTCAATATGAGCTTAGCTTACCACCCCCAAACAAATGGCGATACTAAAGTCGTAAATAAATGCTTAGAAGCATATCTACATTGTTTTGTAACTGGTAAAAAAAAGCATTGGTATCAATGGTTACACTTAGAATACTGGTGGTACAATTCAACATACCACACCTTCGCAAAAGTGACCCCTTTCCAAGCTTTATATGGGTATGAATCTCCAAATTGGAAGGAGTTAGTTCTGAATGACACTAATCTTCCAGAAGTAAGGACCCAACTAGAGAAATCTCAAAAAACGATTGAATTACTCAAGGATAACTTAACCACGGCACAAAAGTGCATGAGGCAACAGGCAGACCGACACAGAACCGAAAGAGAATTTGAAGTAGGAGACTAGGTTTTCTTAATACTCCAACACTATAAACAGGTATCCCTTAAAAGTGGAGGAAAAAACAAGTTGGCCCCAAATTTATATGGACCGTAACAGATTACCTAGAAGATTAGTCAAGTTGCATATAAATTACAGTTACCAGATAAAAGTCATATCCACAATGTCTTCCCATGTCAAAAAAATGTTGGGGCAACATCAAACAGTACAAACAATAATCCGTATGTTAGATGATGAAGGGATGATCCTTTGGGAACCAGAGGCAATCTTTGCAACCCAAGAAAGAAAATTTCGTTTTCGAACACTCAAGGAATATCTCCTTAGGTGGAATAATTTTCTAGATGAAGACACATCATGGGAGATAGAACAATGTTGTCAACAATACCCATCCTTACCCTTTCTTTGAGTACAAAGCATTCTAAAATATAGTGGAAATGTTATGCATCTAAATATTTGTGAGCGATTATTTTAAATATTAAATGTAGAATTAGTTAAACTAACATAGGGTCACACCATCTTATCGAAGAGGTGTGTTTTGACCTATAAAAGGTCTTCTCCATTATTGTAAAAAACCATCATATTATTCAATCATCATTTCATTGTGGGTTTTAAATTCGATTCCTGTGGGTTTAGAATTCTTTCCGCTTCACCAGACCTCATCTAGGTCTTCATCATATCCACGAGCAGTCCATCGTATAGGTATATAATAGGACCATTATTTTCATTTCCACTGCAATAACAATGTCTCCTACCATCTTCTTGTCGTATCATATCATCGTATAGGTGCATCCCAGGACCTTCTTTACATTTCCACTACAGTAACCTGCGTTTCCTAATCAAAACAACGCGGCAAACCTCAATCAGAACAACGCGACAATCCATCACTGGATGGAGTGCTATAGTGTGACGGGAGAACCTAATGATGATGACCCACTCGACGTAAACATACCGGATTCTGAAGGTACACATGCAGTGAAAGGACTTGGTATTTCTAGTGATCAATTTCTGAATCCCCTAAAATTCAATAAAATAAACATTGGCTCCCCAGAGAATCCAAAATTTTCCAATATTGGAGAATACTAGGATGATGAGACTGTTGGGAAAATTACAGAACTGTTGCATGAGTTTCAAGATATGTTCCCTACAAAAATATATGAAATTAAAGGGATTTTCGAAGACCTTGGAAAAATGAAAATACTATTAACGCCCGATGCAAAACCTATCAAGCAATGACCATATTGACTGAATCTGTGGTATAAAGAAAAAGTCAATACATAATTGGACCGAATGTTGGATGAAGGTATCATAGAACCTGTTGAAGAATCATAATGGATCAATCTGATAGTAGTGAAAGATAAGAAGGCTACTAGTGAAGTAAGGATTTGTGTCAACCTAAGGAAATTGATCGATGCTTGTTTACATGACCCATTTCCAACTACATTATGGATGAGGTATTATAAAGTGTTGGGGTCTAAGAATTTTATTGTTTTACTGATGGGTTCTTTGGACACCATCATATCAAAATCGAAAAGGAAGATCAATGCAAGAAAACCTTTACGGCAGAGTGGCGTTGTTTGCAATACACGGTAATTCCCCATGGACTAAAGAATTATCCTACTAACTTTTACAAGATAGTAGTGGCTTCCTTCAAATATTTTATTCATATATTTCTTGAAATCTAATTTGACAGTTGGAAAATATTTGGGATAATTAAGGATCATATTGAGATCCTCAAAGTGATGTTGGAACGATGTCGCTAGTATCAAATTTCGCTAAAATTAAAGAAATTTATCTTTTGTGCCCATTTTGGAATTATGTTGTACCATGTAGTTTTTTATGATGGAATTTTGGTCGACCCTGCTAAAATTACAATTATCGTCGACCTACCACCACCTACCATAATGAAGCAAGTAAGAACAACACTAGGGCATACATGATTCTATCGAAAATTTATCAAAGGATATGAGGAGGTGACTGCTCTGATGGAGAAGTTATTGAAGAAGGATGTTAAGTTCTAGTCAATGAAAAATTTCCAAGAAAGTCTAGACACCTTATATAAAAAAGGGGTTACAGTGACCATACTTGTATTTCCAAACTTGAAAAAAGAGTTTCATGTACATGTTGATGCATTGTTTGTCGCGCTCAGTGCCGTACTAACACAACCTAGAGAATGATGGTTTGATCATCCTATTGAATTCTCTAGCAATAAATTATCAACATCATAGAAGAACTACACCACGAAAAAAGAGAGGGATTAGCTATGGGATACTCTCTACAGAAATTTTGATACTAATTGTTGGGTAGGCCTTTCAAAATGTACATAGATCATTCACCGTTGAAATATCTGGTAAATAAGCTAGTGTTGGGGGGGGGGGATATTTTCTGATGGCTTATCCCTTTTCAGGAATTTGACTTTCTATTCATTATTAATCCAAATTGACTAAATTCAGAACCAGACCATTTGTTGAGGATCGAGAGTGGAGAAGAACCCGTTAATATCGATAATAGTCCCCCTAACGCACAATTATTTGCGATAACAATGTTTAATGATCATTATAGATACATCATACAATTTTTTAGTATAGCCTATGCCCCAGCTGAATTTACTAGTACACAAAAGAAACAGTTAGTTGTGTGAGCTATAGACTTCCAATTGATCACTGGATAGTTGTATAAAATGGGCCCTCATGAGATTCTTCATTATTGTGTCTTGGAACATGAGCAACTAATGATACTAAATGAAGCACATGCTAGTGTTGCAAGAGGCCATTATGATGGAAAATATACAATGTGAAAGATATTACAAGTAGTATTACGGTGGCCCACCATGTATGCAGATGCTCGAGAATACTTTCGCAGCTATGATGTCTATTAGAGAACCAAAAATTCATCATGACGAGATGTAATTCTACTAGTACCACAAATAAATTTGTAGGAATTTGAAATATAAGCTGTTGATTTTGTGGGACCTTTTAGTCCAATAGGGAAGAGAACATATGCAAGATATATTATTACTACAACTGATTACTTGACCAGGTGGGATGAAGCAGCACCAATAAGAGATTATATTACGGTGACTTCTTCCAAGTTCTTGTTCGACAATATTGTGACTCCATTCTAATGCCTGAATATTTTTATAAGTGACCAAGGTATGCATTTTTTCAATCAGTTGATTGAAGAGTTAAAAAACAAATTCTAGATCCAACATAGAAATACAATGATCCATATTTATGTGAGAATGAAATGAAAGAGCATATATATATATATATATATTCACATGTATAGATATATATGGTGATAAACACAGTGATATAGTAAACTTAGATTCTACTAAATGAATGAAATAGTACAGACTATAAAACACAAGCTGCTAGAATGGTGGTAGTTGTATCTCTGAGAAGAGATGTGGTGGTTATGGTCACTTGTGACAAATTGAATACAAAAGGAGGACGAAGGTCATTATATCATAAAACTTTGGAGAGGCAGAAAACCCTAAACCTAACCTTAGGATATGAATTGTCATAAAGTTGACAGCGAGAAGGTAGTTAGTTGAAGAGTCAACTTCTATGGGTGATAACTTTTGCATACCATCTCTGTTTGTGGCACTCAATAGCCCATTGGAAAGGTCTATATAAGATTTAAAACTTATGACTAAGTCCAATGCATTCCAACAACAACCAACTATACCCCAAAATTTCCAAAAAACTTCGTTGAAGGCCTCAAAATGACCCCAGAAGTTTGGGACCTGAAAAACTGTAGAAAATTACAAGAAAATTGTCAACATGAGAAACTGTTTTGAGCCAATGGAATAGGAGGGTGTCTACCTATACCCATATGGATCAAAAAATGACATATCACCCTCAGGTGAATGGTGTTGTCAAAGAATTCAACAAGATATTGGAGAATACATTGACAAAGATTTGAAATGTTCAAAGAGACGACTGGGACCAGAAAATTCTTGCAGTTCCGTGGGCATACCAAAAAAATTGTAAGAAATTGACAAGACAAAATCCATTCCACCTGGTGCATGGACAAGAGGCTGTGATTCCAATGGAATATATTGTACCCATCTTAAGGATTGTTACGATTACATAGATGACATATGTTGGTGTTGTCGAGGAAAGACATGCGTAGTTGTTATAGTTGGAAGAAGAATGTTTTCTTGTAGGTTATCATCAAAATGTTGAGAAGGAACAACAAAAAGTATGACATGATCGCTACATCAAGAATAAGCAATTTCAAGTTGGAGGACTTGTGCTTTTGTATGATAGAAAATTTTTAAAGCATTTGGGCAAGATGAAAACACTTTGGCTAGGGTAGTATATTGTAATTCATATCACTAATGGAGGTGTTGTGCAACTGCATAAGTTAGATGGAACAAGTCTCAAAGGATTGGTGAATAAAATTCAAATAAATCCCTACCAGGATATCTGTGACTTGGTCGACTAAAAAAAAAGAGACAAGAAAAAGAAAAAGACAAAAACGTTTGAGTAAATTTTTTTATTTGATCGCAAGCTACCAGTCTATCGTAAGAGGAAGCAAAAGGCCTTGCAAACTATCTGTCTATCTTGAATGAAAAGGGTGGTGAATAAAATCCACCTATTTCAATCAAAGAAATATGTCGAAGGTTGAATACGGGTTGCAGAAAAAGAAGAAATGACAATTGGTCGTAATTAATTCAAATACACGAGTGATTTTGACGATGTGCTTTTTTGTCACTTCTATCATTATTGCAAAATAACTACCACTAACATGATAGGATATTGATGGTTTATATGGAATTTATCGTATGATGATTCAGACGATCAACCCATGTGAAAGAAATCACTTCCACCTTTCCATTCATTGTTCATTTGTGTGAAGGACTGACTTATTGAAGAAGTAGACGTTATTACCTTCGTGTAGAAGTTTCAGTTTTCATTTTGCTGCATCTGAGTGAGATATTTCCCTCTACAAATGCAAGATTCAAAGTGATATTTCCACTAATTATGATTATTTCCATTTCCATTACAGAATAGTTGCATAATCTGGTGTTGCGACTGCTTCACCCCACACTCATTATGGAATACACTACTAGATATGTTCCACCATATGCCATGGTTGGAGAAGAAGTTAAACAAATTCTAGTAATTCTTCTAGTGAGATTGAGACCAGACCCACCAGGTCCATCTACGGGGAAGCAATCTAGTAAATGAAAAAAGAAAGCACCAGCAGCACTACCATCGAAAATGAAGAAATAGGGTCTATGACTATGTTTTTTACCTTATATTTCTCCCATATCAGATGATGTGTCTAAGATTAGAATTCTGAAGAAAGCAAGGTGCCCACTAGTAGCATTGATAGTACCAAAAGGACTTAGGGTAACATAGAATATACTCCCAAATATGAAGAAGATGGACTTTGTTGATCATGACCTACAAAAATTTCCATATTTGGTAAGGATAAATATATGGTTTCTGTTAAAGATATAGAGGATGTCCCGATGCGCCTAATTCCAATGGAATGGGAAAGAGGATTGGACGAAGCAAGTTTACTATCGTTGATGTACATGCCACATTTTGGTCACAGTACATAGGTGAATGCATGTTGTAAACAATTGTTATTGTCATCTCATGGTGGATTTATATGGCTCGTCTGAAAGGTTTCTATGGATGTCGAGCTTATAGCAACGATTATGAGACTCCCACTTACAGGCCTAGACCCAAAACCATTTTTGGATGGAAAAGAGAAATATATTGTGTTGACGAACAAGTTAAAACACAAGTATGAACTAACCAAAGAAACTGAACAATGACCACATTGTTCAGTTTGCCACCAAGGTTCTAGCTAGAAAATTGGTGTGAAAGATGTAACTAAACTGGTGCACCCCAGGGACGATAGTTGCGACAGAGTTATGTGCAGCTGGTCTTGAACTCAATTGATCGCCATATATGCTCAATGAACTATTATAAAATGTAGAGAAAGTGCGGGACAAAGGTACCACATTTCATTATTCATGGCTACTTATTTTAATTTTGTTTGTTCCATGGGTAGAATCAGCAAACTAGCAAGGCTAGATGTTCCTGGTTTTTGTCAAGGTGCTCAATAGAAGAATCTCTTCTTCGAGAAAAATTCGAAGCAAATAAAAAAAGACAAAAATGTAGAATTCTTTTTGCACGGATAGGAGGCCATGCGATATCATGTTAAACAACAAGCCCGACTTACCGAGGAAACTATTAAGCAGTTTCAAAATATTGTTAAGTTTACAATTGGGCCCCATCATATGCTGCTATAGCCACGAAAAGACCCACAATGCCAATGGATTGCAACACAATATAAACTTTAGTTTTAAGAACTTGAGGAAATTATCCAAGATTAGCCGGAAGAATGGCGAGTCCCCGTCGCATATGATCAGTTATCTCCAAATGAAGAGAAGTGAGAGGATGATTCATAGACATGGAAGGATGGGGGATAGGGAGAAAAACCATCAAAGGAAAACCCATATAATTCCTAGAATGATTCAAGCACAACTCCAACAGACACGTGAGTGGGAGATAAGAGGAAACAAATAGAGTAGTATGAGACAAGGCATACGAATAGGAAGGCTAACAAACCAGCAGGAACTTTCAGCCTTACTAGGGATGATTATACCCTTTTGATGGAAACAATGGAAGAAATAGCCACCCAAATCCTTAAGAATATGGATGAGCACTAAACATAGGTAACAAGTATTATTATAGACTTACTACAAACACTCTACAATGCAGTAAAATAAGTACAATTAACGGTTGATTACAAACCACAATCGCTACTATTGTAGGACTTAGATCGCTTGTCAGAAGAGAGATCGAATGATGTGTCGATAAACATCCCACCAATATAAGACTCAACTAGTTGGAGAGCACTTGAAATAGGGATAGCAGACTTAAATGCCACTACCAAAAGTGTGGTCCATGTCACTATAAAATTATCTGCATTACCGTTGTATGAGGTATATGCCCTTTAGAATGTCACAGTTGCGGAAATGAAGGCTAGGGAAGGTGCAATGGTTAAGAAAGTTAGATCATCGTATAAGACTGTTAATAAAAAATAAAATAGTTAAATAAACACAACAAAAAGACAAAACCTAGGAGGAGGACAGACACCGACTCGACACAGCTATCACACTAGCTTGCAACAATTTCACAGACACAGGAATAACTGGAAAATGAACTCCACAAAAAGGTCGTAGCATTGGAAGGACAGGTGAAACTCAATACACCTTCATAGGTACTGGAAGAAAGAATTAAATAAACAATAGAAGCTATGAAGAGTATCGGAGAGGAAAAGGCACTATGTGTAAAGGCAGTCGAGAAAGTTTCTCATATGTGGGAAGTGTTAATCGATAATGAATTGTTAGATAAATTCATAGAGCAATTGCACACTGCAAAGACAGAAGTGACCCAGATGAAAAATGAAATTAAGAATCTACCCTTAGTAGAGAAAATGGATAAGGTTTCCGAGATGAATAAAGTACATCAACAAGTCACAACATTGCGAACACAACAGCAGAAGCGCACCGATAGGGTCACATAATTATAGGTAGAGGCTGAAAGAGTTACATGTATTATTCAACTTGTACACCAGAAAGTGAAAGAATTAATAGAATCAACATGACTTGCAATGTCGGAACACATAAGTTTCGAACTTGTGGATAATTTGAAGAAGGAAGCAGAAGTACGGGAGGAGACCACCCAGATAGTGAAAATATTTCAGGATTTTCAAAGTAAGGTCATCACAATAGATGTTTTAGACAAGTGTGGCTCAGGATGAGCCACAAGTCAGTGTTGGGGGAATGTTGGCCCTGGGAAAATATATCAATATTTTGACCATAATTGTGCTCAAGAATATGAATATTCTAGTCACACAATAAAAGAGTTTGCAATGGAAAGAGAAGCTATGACAAAAGCGTCCAAGGAAGAAGAGATGTGACAAACAAAGCCATGGGAGAAGAGTCTGTGACAAAAGAGAAGTTTCAAAGAGAACAAATGCAATGGAAGGAACCATGTCAGAAGAAGATTACAATGGTTGAAAAGGAAAAATGGATTGATCATCGGTAAGAATTCAGTTATAATAGCGCATGCTTTGGGAATAAAGCATACTTGTAATTTTTGGTCAATAATGCCTACTGTTAGTGTAACTGAATGTATGAGAATAGGAATGACATACTTTCGGTAACATAATAGACTTGATTGATTACGACATATAAAATCATATAAAAGAGAGAACCCAAGATGTGTGTGGGTTGGTTTTATCGACTCCTATCTTAGTATAGTTGTAGAGTTGAAGAGTTGTAGAGAAGAGATTTGATCCAAGATGTGTGTGGAAAATTTCACACATTAGAGGAAATTTGAGGTCTAAAATGGGCCTCCTAAAGAAAATAATAAAATAATAGTTAAAATAATAAAATAATATTTATTAATTTTGGATGAAGAAATAAAAAAACTATTTTTTTGTTCGTATTTTCAACACATCTCCCTGTATTTTTACTCAAATTTCGAACGAGAGGGCTCGTTGGATGCAAAATTTAATTCTGTATCCAATGAGTACCCACACTGCATACTTTTGACAGACCTCGCTACCCAAAAAACAAGAAATACCTGAAAAATATGATGGGGTATTTCTTATTTTTTGGGTAGCGGGGTCCATCAAAAGTATGCATTATGGGCCCTCATGTTCAAAATTTGAGTAAAAACATAGGGATATATGTTGAAAATATGAACAAAAAAGGTAGGTTTTTAATGACAAATATGTCAAGTCAACCATTATGGTTGACTCATTTTATTTAAATTCTATTGGTTCTTGAATTCCAACCCACAAAATTTATTGTTGACTCGTTTTCTTATAAGGCCCATTTTAGGCCCCAAATTTCCTCTAATGGACCTAAGCCTAGAGAGCATGAGAAGAGAGAAGTTTGTATATGTTGTAGAATGTTGTAGACAAGATCTAGAACAGAGTTTGCAAGATGAATGTGTAGATGAAAGTTTATATAAATTTCTCATGCAATATTAAGGGCGGATTTGTGGTTTTTCCCAGATGGGTTTCCACGTTAAATATTGTCTCTATGTGTATTTGATGAATATGCCTATGTTGAATGAATGTATGTTGTGAATAATTAGGTCTAACTAGATTGACTAGCATTTTTTTAGGAATGAGTTCATAAATGCATGTGTCACATTGTTGATAGATAGAATATGTGCTAAATTTATATTACTTTTGTAATCTCTGTCGACTGACAAGTAGATTAATATCTTGAATGAACACAATAAGAATAGGACATACACCCCTCGATTTTGGTCGAGTGAGTTGGTAAGGTTCCATGAAAGAAGAGATCCTCACCCAACTATATAAACTTGGTTATCGCATTTACCCATAGATATATCTTGGGTGAGACTGCATCTACGTTGCAGGTGCTATCGACCAAGCCCTGCTCTATCGAGCCAATATCTTCGAATTTGTTGACGGATAAACAAGGGTCTGAAGCTAGGTAAAAGGGAAGGAAATTCCAATATAAATTGAAGTCTAACAGTATAAAAGTGATATATTCATATCACAGTCGAAGTATGCATATGTTCTTTTAAAAAGATTCAATATGTATAATTGCAAAGTATCCCCGACATTAGTAATAATAAGTTTAAAAAAATGCAAGAATGATTATGGGTCTACTGTAGATCCTAGGATCTCATATTAGAGCAGGTTTAGGAAAGAATTATTGTCTTAAAAGGGAAAACATATTTTTCTATGGAAGCATTAAAATTGAAAAATACCTTCAACTTCTGCTACACACATGTCAACTTTACAAACTCCAAATTTATCGGGAGAGAATTATGAGTACTGGTCCCTAACAATGAAGGATTTGTTCAGAGGCTAATATATATGGGAGATAGTCCAAAATGCATATACAAAACCAACAGATCAGTCGGCATATAATAATATCACACAAGTTGAGAAGGATGCCCTAAGGGAATAGAGGAAGAAAGACATAAAGGCTTCATTCTACATACACCAAACAATTCATGCAAACATACTCCCAAGAGTAGCAGTAGCAAAGGCTTCTAAGCCAGCATGGGATACATTGGAAACCACCTATCAAGGATTGTACAAGGTAAATACTTCTAGATTGTAGATTCTTAGAAGATATTTTGAATAGTTGTCAATGAAAGACACAAAGTCAGTGGACTCCTTCTATACTCGAATTATTGGGTTGATAATGTAGTTGTATTTGTAACTTCAGAAGATATTCTGATGTATATTATCATTGTTTATTTTTGTACCCCCATTAGAGATTTGTTTCCCTCCTTTCGGGATGTCATTATTTTATATGGTCATTGAGGTAAACCCTCTTTTGTATGTCAGGGAAATAATCCCCAAGATAAATAAAGTAAAATGTATTATTTATTCTTCCTAGGTAGTCCAACCCTAATAGTTTACCTGGATGACCTAGTTAGCTGAGTAAATCACTCAACAAAAGAATATAAATAGGGAGGTTCCCTCCCTATTTGTACACACTCACTCACTCTCTCATTGTCGCATTAGGAGAGAGAGGACAAGGAGGAAAGACAGAGATTTGCGGAATACATCTTGTGATATTGTCTTTGTGATGGAACTATTCTGAGGAATTTTGCAGGGTTTTCTCCTTTATGGTTTCCATGAGGAAAATATGTGTGTCTTGTGTCTCTTGTGTATCTTGGATATATTGATGTGATTGTTATTTTTTCAAATAAGGAACCTAATTGAATAAGATTAGAAAAACTAACTATGCAACAACCGAAATACTACTACAATTGCAGCTACTGAAGATTAGGGTTTCATGCTTGAAAAACCATAGAAGACAAAATCTAGTCATCTTGTTATTTTCGCTATAACTCGAGTTTCGAGAAGGCTCGTGAGATGAAGTTTGCACATGCCGAAGATGAAATATTTTTCTATGTTGTGTGTGAGTTTCAACCTCATATTATCTATAATTTAGGAGATATGATTCCTCCAAATCAAATTTCTAACCTCCTCCAGAACCCATTCGTAAACAACCGACCTAGGGATAATTGCTATATCTCAAGCTAAAAAGGTCCAAATCAAATTTCTCTAATTGTTGCAGATAAGGAACAAATTGAATCAATACTCGCTTGTCATATGAATAAAACTCTGAATAAATAAATATACCAAATCACATTAAACACTACTCCTCTTATTATCAAAACTTTAATTTCTTAATAATGAGCCTAACACCTCCACCTATATCATAGTGTGAGAGATGTTGGTGGATTTTCTAAATGTTAAGCTTCACTAAGCCTCAATTAATGTAAATAAAAAAAATGTATTATTTTGCACCTTTGAGATAATTTTGTCAAACTGTTTCAAAATTACATTTCTCATAGTTAAAAATAAAAAAATTATAAATTTTTCATATTTTAAGTTAGGTTATATTACTAAATGTGTATATTTAAAATTTTGAAAGTTAATCTTTCTTAAATTCAAAATAAAAATGTTTATAAAATTAAAATATTTTATTATATTTTGTAATATTTAAATATAGATATTAGAATATTTTAAGGAATTTAAAATTTAAAATTTATAAAATTAGAATATTTTAAATTATTTTAAATTATATTTATAATATTTAAATATAAATATTTTAATATTTTAATACATTAAATTATTATTTTATATTATTAAATTATATAATTTTCACTTTATTAAAAAAATAAAATAAATTTTTGTTTGTTATAATCTTTGTTTGAGATGAGAATTTAAAAAATATAATGCAACAACATATAAGCCATCAAAACCATTAGGTATGAAACATTTCTGGTTGTCTCCTTCTTAGCTCACAAAGGGGAATTGAACCTCCCTACGAGACCTTAATTGAATAAGGTAACAAAATTGCCATCTTATTTGATTTATATCAAAATTATAATTTTTTTATATTTTAAGTTATACTCATCATTAGTTGTGTATTTTTAAAATTAACATTTCTTAAGTATATTTGAAAATTAACATTTGTTAAGAAATGTTAATTTTAAAAATACACAACTAAAATGTTAATTTTAAAAATACACAACTAATCATTAGTATAATTTAAAATATGAAAAATTTATAATTTTGATAAATTAACTAATATATTTTATAATATTTAAATATAAATAATATATTTTTTAATAATTTAAAGATTTTTTTTCACAGAAAAAAAAATCATAATTTTATATACAAGTACAAAATTACATTCTTCAAATAGTGCACTATCACAAGTGATCATTGCCTATGCTCCCAAAGTATAATAAAAAACCACATATAGTGTTCTTACATAAGATCATAGATAAATAGATGATCATAGTATCAACATCCTACTTATCAAAATACAGTCCAAAATATACCATATATTCTAAAAGACAAACTAAAAAGAGTCTATTCATATTCAAAGTTATACATTCCCAATAGGAAACAATCTCTACCAAAAGTACTCCATATCATAGACATACTTAAAGTTGGCATCTAAAAAAAAAGGCCGAAAATAGCTAAATTACATCCATATAAAAGCAAGCCCAAATAGAACAGTCACTATCATCAAAAAACTAAACAACTATTAAAAAAGCTGATAGGACTCGGATCTTTCAGATGCTTGAAATTCAGATATATGCCAATATCCTTCTGAAACTGTTGCTCTAGCTTTAGCTAATTCATCTTCTTTTGTATTTATTTCACGGTATATGTGCTTGAAATCCACGCTCTCAAACATATCAGATATCCTGATAACTTCATGAAGAACCTACGAAAGCTACAAATTTTGAATTCTGTACTTGCCTGTAACCCAATTAATTGCCAACTGAGAGTATCCAAAAATATGCATAATAGAAATCTACTTTTCCAGAGCCAAAGTAAGTAGAAGCTTCAAAGAAAAAATCTCAGCAAGGTTGTTAGTACCGGAACCCAACCCAACTTTAAAGGTAACATAATGATCATCATTAATATAAAGTACACCCCCAACACCACATAGTTGTGGTACACCGACTACTGAACCATCAAAATACCCCCAAGGAGATGATTTATCTATGTTCTCCTCAACAACAATTCTAATATTCATAACAGTCTTTGTCATGTCCCCAACCCTATACTCAGCGAAGAGGACACGACTAACATCTATCAACCCGAGAAATCTAAGCCCCCTTGAACATAATATAATAATGCATTTTATATAAAACATATAAATACATAAATGCATAATGAAATGTACATGATATATACATCGGAAGAAAATGATTCATTCAACACATTCATGCATTCAACATGTTAATGATATTTCATAATAATTCATAAGAAAATATAGTTGCAAAACTTAAATAAACAATAATACTTATCTTTGGAGAATCTTGTCTCGCAACAAGCTATGTCGCTGCAATGTTCCACCCAATCATAGGGCATTGTGCTATTTTATCTCTGAGCAACACTGCCACCCCCGAGCTGGGCATGATTTTCCCCAAGGAATAAGGAACACTAGTAGACTACACCCATAGCTAAGGATACCGTAAAATTTTGTCAAGGCAACATAGTTGTGTGTATCAGACTTACACAGGCAGTGGTTTACACTTAGCCAAATTCACATGAGACACAACCAAGCCAATAGATGGGTTTATCAGGCTACCAGCCAAGCCATCCTTCCAATTGGGTTTGTCAGGATTCCAAGGAGGTAGAAGGGTTGACTGCTAAGCTAGTGAGCTCAATCCATAGCTATGAACACCAACACCAGATCTAACCTGACTTCTAAACACTTACACACCCAACACAAGGAAGCATACCCTTCTCTGCTACATAGTCCCTCAGGCTATGAATTCCCTTCCAATGCTATTTAGTGTATGCAAAGAAGAAAATCAGCCCTCTAGATGAGCCTGTGAGGTGCCTTCACACACTAGGTTTATCAAGCAAGTCCAGACTCCATTTCCATTCATCAAATCAATTCAGATGCCAAACAAGGATGCACACACAACGATCTCGCTCCTGGGATTATCAAACGTAAGTAGAAGCCAAGGAATTACACATGAACATAGTAATTTATGAATTTCTGAACATTGTCGGTGCCAGACCGACTGCTGCAAAATACAAAAACAAAAACGTTTGCTGGTTATTCAAATCAAAGACACAAAATCGGATTCAGGGAAATCGTGTTCAGGAAAACAACTAGCAGATAGGAGAAAACATGTGAGAGAATAATTTCGAACAGGAAAACCAAAATCATGAAAGGAAACAGATTGCCGAACAAGAGAAAATCATGAAGGGAAAACAAAATCGGAGAACCAGAAATAATCGTCCAGGGTTAATACACTAAGTGGTTTTGCTTGTTGCGTGAATGAATATTGGGATCCAAAAACGTTACCCAGAGTTCAAATCGTAAGGGGAAAGTGAAACGTTTTAGCATGGGGGAAAAGTAGACATTTTTGTGTTTTCTTTCCCAAGAAAATTTAAAAAATGTGTCCAAAATAATAATGTGTCGGCTAGCACGAAATATCATTGGCCAAAATTTAATTGACGAAACATAAATACTAAATCAATGGTGGGTATTTTTCCCTAGCTCCACACCATGATTATTTACATCATATTATTTAAATGTCAACGGGATCAAAACCGGGGTGTTACGCTGTTATCCTGTGGATAAGAGCTCAATAATTCCAAACAAAAAAGAAGAAATAAGAGCAGGCAGAGGGGTGAAGTCATCAAAGTAACTCTGGTTTCTAGCCTTCCAAATGAACCATGAAACAATAACTAGTAAGGATATGATATGCTTCACCTCCTCATTAAGACACCAATTCCTCAAACAAGATATCACTAAATCACCAAACCATAAATTCTTAACTTTTAACTTAGACTCAATATCATACCATACAGATCTGGTAAAAGGGCAGTCCACCCCAATATGAAAGTTAGATTCAGCATCCAATTTGCATAGATAACATCTACTGGGTCCCTCCCTTCCCTTATGACAGAGGACATCCCAAGTAAGAGCTTTACCTGAAAATAAAAACCAGCAGAAAATTTTGGACTTAAGCGGACACTTAAGCTTCCAAAGCTATTTCCACCACCAAGAGATTTACACCTCATTCCTATCCATAATTAGATGCAAATAACCATATTTGGGAGTGTACTTACATGATTTTGATCAATTCCAAACCATCACATCGTCCTCATTAGATAACACGACATGGTTAGCTTTGAGAATAGCCAAATAACCATTCCAGCAAGTAATTTCCTCATTATCCACTAATACAATATTATCACCACTAAGCCATGCCCGTTCCATCAGAAAATACACACCTGGACAACCAATGTCTTTAAGAAAATAAATCCTAACAGAGTGTAATTTATCAATCAGTATAGAAGGTAACAAATGTCTCCACTTGTATCCAACCCATGGATCCATACCAATTCAGACTTCAACACCATTCCTAACCTTCCAAACAAGAAACTGTCCAATGCAATCAAAAGAACAAAGAAAAGCTTTCCAATAGATGGAAATACCCCTTTTCTTCTTAACAGTGGTTTTAATCCAATCCAGTAAAGTTAAAGGACTAACATATTTCTTTAATGAAATATGTACCTAAAGACTCGATCCATGAATCAGATTCCACACATTCTTAGCAGCAAGAGCCTTGACAAATAAAGTAGGTATTTTCAAACCCCAATCCCCCAAATATTTTGGGCATGCCAGAACCTTCCAAGATGTCCAAGGTAAACCATAAGAAGAATCATTATTATCAGACCATATAAATTTGAAACAGAACTTCCTGATCTTCTCAATAATACCCACAAGGATCCAAAAATGCATCCAGTAGACCTTGAATGGCCTCATGTACATATTTTACCAAAGTAAGCTTACCTCCCTTAGTCACCCACATAAAGCTCCAATTGTTTATTCTTTTTTCCTCAAATATTAGCCAGTCCCAATCTTTCAAAAAGTATTTGCATGGTTTGAGATGAAAGCTAAGATACTTCATACCACTCTCAATTTTGTCAACAAAAAAGGAAAAAACATTTTTTAAAGATATCAGTTCAGATTCATCCAAACCAAAGTAATAAAAGGAGGATTTATCCTCATTAATCACCATCCTATATTCTTTACAGAAAACCATCAATACCTCATACAAAGTTGATAAAGACTATTCAGAACCATCAGATACCATCACAATATTATCCACAAACAGGACATGAGATAAAGTAATATTATTGCCAAATGTAATACCTTTAAAAGCCCCACACTCTTTAGCTAAAAGAAGTTCCCTACCCAGACCTTCAACAACAATAAGAAAAAGCAGGGGTGCAAGTGGGCAGCCTTTCTTGAGCCTACATCTAGATCTAAAGAAAGATGAAGCCAGTCCATTGGTCAATAAAGCAAATGAAACATAGGTAAGGCTGCTCATAACCCAAGTGATAAAAGGTACAACAAAACCCATTTTAGATAAAAGGATCCATAACTAGCTCTAATTAACCCGATCATAGGATATAGGCAAGTCTATTTTAAAACCACATATTTTAAACATTTACTATGAATAGTGTGTATACCTTCCTGAATGACACCCACAGCTTCATGAATCTATCTCCTAGGCAAAAAACCAAACTGTTCACTAGAGATATATCTACCGAGCACCCTTCTGATTCTAGTAGATATGATTTTACCAATAATCTTGTAAATGAAATTACACAGAGATATAGGCCTAAAATCTTCAAAATATTTTGGAGAATCAGACTTAGGTATTGGTGTCAAAACCCCAAATTTTCACAAAAATTTAAAATTTTGAGATAACATAAAATGTTGAATCTACGATTTACTAACAGCTAAAGGTTATCAGAAAAAGAAACAGTCAATTGATTAGTATTACATAATCTCAATTACATTAACTAAATAGTTTTCCTTTTTGTAACCAGAATAAGGTTTACTTGCGTATTGTTTTATTTTAGTTTACTAATGAGTCTTCTTTGTGACAAGTAGGTGGAATCTAACTTTGAATCCTGGGCTTACTTAGCAATTATGCTAACGCATAAATAT
Source organism: Pseudotsuga menziesii (assembly GCA_001517045.1). NCBI lineage: Eukaryota > Viridiplantae > Streptophyta > Pinopsida > Pinales > Pinaceae > Pseudotsuga > Pseudotsuga menziesii. The sequence continues at coordinate 209,239 of LPNX010212859.1, forward strand.
TACTGGTTCTTACAGGTTTACAGGTATGATTGAACAAGTAAACATTTTAAATTCATAAAGTATCCAGAAGTGTCTCTATTTGCAATTAAAAATGCTTAGTAGATAAGATGATAAATTCTAAGCAACTCAATGAGGTAAATTAGTTTGTTTTCTTCAGTATTTCTTTGTAGGCAAGGTTCAAATAAAAGAGTTCCTATCTTATCGAACTTAGCGATAGTAAAGATATCTACTGTGACTTTAAACTTCTAATCTTTGTTACATAGTAACTTCTACTTTGTTATGCATATTTTGCAATGTTATACTTGTTGTCCTATTGTATCGTATACATTATCGCAATATTTATTTGAATATCCAGCTGTTCGGTACTTTCATTTTTTTTTGAGAAGCTTCTAGCCTGTAAAACTTCTTGTTATATAATTGTAATTAGTGTAAAAAACAACTACATTGTTTTACAAGAACTGTTATCTTTTAATTCTTAAATCTAAGTCAGGCCATGTTATTCCAATTGATTATGGACTTGAGTAAGATTATTCCATATAATTTTCATTATTACTATAATGATTTTCTTGTATTAAGTTCTATCTATAAAAACTTCTAAGGTTGATGTTTTCTATAAAGATCAACCTTCTATCCTATGCTAAGCACTAGTTATTTTGTATAATCATAAAACCATTCTACCAAATATATAGACCATGTAAATTACTAGCAACTACCAAGTTGAGAAACAACCATAGCCTATTAAAGTCTAAACCAATTTGAACTATGTAAAAGAATTCATAAAAGTGTTCTTTTACTATACTAGCCAACTTCATAGTTGACTACTATTAGATTTGTTGGTTTTTATAAGGCTTATGATCATACATAAACTATTTTGTTTATTAGACATACAAGTCTAAAACAAAGTTGAGCTTGTAAAGAGTTCATGATTATACT
>LPNX010212894.1:0-12963 GCA_001517045.1 Pseudotsuga menziesii
CCTTCTACATGATTCACAAACATTATCATATGATAACTGAAATACATCACCTATTCCCATCAGATTTAAAATTTCTAGATATTCATTTTTTATGCCTTTGCGTAAAAGTTTTTTCAAGGTATCATTCCTTAACTGTCTTAGTTTTGATCTTTGAAGGTTGTATTGAAAGCGTTCGACATAATTCTCCAAAGTTTCTTCTTCTTCCTATGTTATTTCCAAGATATCCTATAATAATCTTGGTATCTTTTCAAGAACATATGTTTCATGTCTTCCCAAGTTTGAATGCAGTTCCCACCTAGGCTCATGAACCATCGGAGGGCTGCTCCTTTCAAAGTAAGAGGGAAACAATTCAAATTTTGAACATTATATGCTCTACAGAGTAATTCCAATTGAAATAAAAATTCATCAGGGTCTTCATTCTCTAGTCCGTGAAAATTTGGTAAAATGGATGGGGGAACGTATTGTATTTGTGCCACTCCTCCTGGATCTCTAATAGGGAATTCAAAGGTAACAATGTGTTCATCCTTTTCTCCTACCATATCTTCCCTCAACATAGGTAGTGTTGGCAGGCAACAACTCTTCTCAATTTTATTGCTATATTGCATAATAAATTGATAAGATCTTTTCTTTAATTTATTTTATAAATTTTTTTTATTATTAAAGAGTGCCTTCAGAATCTTTGATTCTGAAGGTACTTTCAAAGAAGGAAGAGTCAGTGGTCAAGATGGTAGTTTAAGAAACACTTTGAATTAAGCTAGTTCTTTCATTTTTCCAGCTGTTAAATTCATTCTCATTATTTCATGATCATATATTATCAATATAAATGGATTGATGCTTTACATTATTTGGTTAGAATGAATTGGCTTAAATGATTCATAAACCTTATATTTCTTAAAATCTCTTTTAACTTTGCATTTAAATATTTGGCTTCAAGTATTTGACATAGTTTTATTATCAAACATTAATGTTCAAACATATATGTTAAGGTTGGCTAATTTTGCTATATCATAACCTTTATATGTTGGTTGAACATTTTTTACAAACTTCTACAACTTATGTCTTATATGATTTGTAAACAAATAATATTTGCATTATATATACTTATAATAAGTAAACCTTGCCTTTATTTCTATTTCAAACCTTGATTAAAATCCTTTATATTATGCTTTCAATGATAAATCGAAATTGATTTTGATCTAAAGGATTAGCTTGGCATGATGTTTTCTAATCAACATTTATATGGCTTGTGTACTCCTTGTATCAATTCTAATGATCGTCAAATTGATTTTCCAAGTTAATGTTATTGATGGACCTGTATTGGAAAGATTTGCTTGATGTCATTATTGATGATTTCGTTGATGCGCCATAATCATTTTTTAGCATGCGGTTTCCTATTGCTTAGGATGATGTTACATCCAACTTCCACATATTAGACTTACCGTATCAAGGATTAAGAGCTGGAAAAGAATGACTTTGACACGAATCTATACATCCTCACACCTGTTAATTACTACACCACGAATTGATAGAACTTCAATGCAAAAAATCAATATTTATCATATGGTGATTTCTTTCAATATTTGGTCATTATCCTAGCATTGGGATTAAACACGAAGTTTCATAATCGGACACATGTAGGGTAGTGTATTAACTATGTCATTTCAGATTGATTCCCACAAATATTTGAATATTAAACACGTACAAGGTTATCATTTTATTTCTTGAGTTTTTATGATTTTAACCTTGATATCATTTCGTTGGGAAAACAAATCTTGAAATCAGGTAATTGTTGCAGAGAAGCATTACATAATGATTTGGTTATCTTGGTGGTCGCGTTTTACGAAGTAACGGGATTTTGGAACTAGTTTTCATTATTTTGAAACTATGGTTATTGAGATTATGTTTAGGGTTTTAGTTCTTGATTCAGATGAATTGGGCTATGATTTGATATTTCACACAATGCCATTTACATGGATTCCAATACCATATGTATTCACGCATCCCTTCATCCTGAATCCTAATCAAAATATTTGCAGGGTGGAAATGGCACCTCTTAATTGCTTTGAGATTTCAAGCCCTGAATTGGTTGAATCTAACCCAGAAGCAGTCGCGTTGTTTGAGAAAATAGGCTGGGGTTTGTTTTTTAAAGGTTTTAGAATTCATCATGTAGAAATAAACAGACAATTCGCTATGTCTCTGAAGGATGATGTAGCTCAAGTTGGGGATTTTCAACTGATTCTAAATGAGGATCTGATTGCTAAAGCTACTAAGCTTCACCAAATTGGTGAATGTTGGTTCAAGGGTTAGAAAGTAAATAAGAAAAAATGTGAAATGTTTCTCTTGCCATTACCAGAGGGTTTGGATCTTGGAAGAGGTGTTTCTGTTAAATTTCTAAAACCACAATGGAGAGCCTGTTTTGATATTTTAATCAGGTATGTTACTTGCGATGGCCGCTACTCTCATATACATTATTATCATTTACAGTTGTTGATGTCCTTGAAACGTTGCAGAATCAACTTGCCTTTCTTTTTGCTTCAGAGTCTTAGGAAAATGGCACATACTGTACAAACCATTATTGGAGATATAGAACAAAGTTCATTTCATCATGGTCTTCTTAAGATTCTGTTTCAGTACCAGTTAAATCATCTGGGTAGATCTTGGGATGAATTTTTGAATCCGAATGATTTTGAATTAACTCAGTATTGGCCTACTCTACGTCTTAAAACTCGTAGAAAACGTAAACGTTTTCCTCAAACTAAAGCCAATTTTGAGTCAAAAGGTGTTGAATCGTCTGAATTGAGAGTGCCTTTAGAGGATAATCCAAGGCATATAGCTGCAGTAGAATCCCTTCCTTTAAATCTTGAAACCCCTGTAGTCTCGGCTTTATATGAGTATCCTCATACTGTATCTTCGAATGAAAGGGAAAAATTGAAGACGTTAGACAAAGGAAAGGTGAAAGTTGATGGCAAATCAAATTTATCAGAATTCCCCATTACAAGGTTAGGTTTTCGCAGAATTACCAGAAGCATGAAATCTTCCACTTCAAAAGCACCTTTGCATGCCCAAGATTTTCCATTTATCGAAATTCTAAGTGAAGAAGGGGATTATGGTTCAGTAGATGTATCGTCATAGGAGTGTGAAGATAAAATGGATGATCCTGTTGTATCTCTGAATGATGATTGTAATGAAAATCAATCGTCGGTTCTGCAAAACGATACATAGATCAAAATAGGATCTGCAGTGAATAACGATTCTTCATCAGAGCAGACGCTGAGAAGTACCATGAAGACTATTAAATTAAGACAACAAATTGAGCAATTGAAAGGGAAATTGAAAAGATCTTAATCGAATTCCATTGTATTGAAGGATGAAGTACAAAACTTGAGAAGTGAGTTATTAACCTGGATTAAGCAATGGCAGGATTTGAAGGTGAAGAAAGATAGGTTGAAAACTATGAAAATATCATGGATTACTGCTAACAGGAAGTTTTTGAAGCGTGAAGAGCAACATAAAATTGAAAACATAAAGTTAAAGGCTAAATTGTCTGAGGCTCATCGAGTTATCAAACTCAGAAGTGCACCTTGAAAATTGTTATTACTGTTGAGTTTTTTTGTTTCTTTTTGGAAATAACAGAACAAGTAATTAGCATGCCCACAAAAACATAGATTCTGCGGGCATTACACATCATTTAATTAAATTTGTTATTTCGGTTTTGATATTTATTATAAAACTCATGCATGGTTAGTTGATTTTTGCAGGTGTCATATGGATCCTCGATTTTGATGGTGTTCTTTTCATTTATATTTTGCCAGCAAATGATGAAGTTGTTTCAAGCTTGAATGATCTAGATGCTAGATGTCAAATAACAATTGCTATATGGACAAATCGACATTTGAAGATGAGAAAGCAGTTATTGATTTGATGATTCAGATGCCAGGTGCACTATTGAAGAGGATGATAATTAATGTCCTAGATCCTAGATGTTCGATCATATAGGCTCAACAGTTTATTTTTAGTTTTAGTTGCATAGAATAAGGAAGTAAGTTATTTGTCCTTATTATAACACTCTGAAAAACTGATTGTAAAAGGGGTCGATGGAGTACTAGAGAAAAGACTTATTGAAAGTATAATGCAATTTCTAGTTTTGATTACTCTGCTGGAGTTTTACCTTTGTGGATTATTGTTACTAGATTTCTCAAACCGGTATCAATGCGTGTTACCATTTCTGAAACTTAATATATATTTCAATATGCTATTTATCATTTTATACTTTATACAATTGTACTATGATATAATTGTGTTTGTTATCTGAAATATACTCTGTTTGCATAATATTAATGTTTGATTGAATTCCTTACTGAATCTAGTTTATTAGTATTTTTATTGATAATTGAGATTTAGTAATAATACATTTCATATTTATTTCTGATGTCATTTGTATTTTTTACAATGTTTTCATAAATGAATATAATCCTGATATTCAAATATTTAGTATTGAACATTAGTTATTAATTAATAGGACATTACAAAATAAATTAAAATAGTTTTCTATTTTAATTTTTGGTTGTTGTGTATATTCAACAAAGTGATTTTTATGATAATAATTTAGGTATTTTCATTTGAATTGTTATCATTTACTTCTTTGTTAATTTAAACCATTAATTGATAATTAATCTAGTTTTCCAAGTCGCTCACAGCTGAGATAGGGTAATCATTTAGTTTTAATTCATAATTTTAGTTTAGTTTGTTCTAAATAGTTGTTAAATTAGATTTAATTAGATTAGTTTGTTTTAATTTAAAATTAGTTCTTTAGTTAAAAAATTGAAAAACAAAACACAAAACAACAAAATTTCATTAAGAAAGCAATTTTAGGAATGATTTAAACTTAAGAACTGACATTAGGGTTAGATAAACTTTAGATTAACATAAGATACATTTTGTTGAGTTTTTATATTCTCCTTAAGAGAATAAATTCAGCTGGTAGTAGGAGACCATAACCTACGATATTTAGTCATTCCAAACACATCGATGGTTGTTTTAAGCGCTTTGTGTGGACCATTTCTCCTTAGTTGGCTCAGGTCAAAAAATGAGGCCAGCAGGTAGTTATTCATGTATTATATTGAGGTTCCTCTTTCGAATGTTCCTATCAGTTTTGTTAGCAAGGTGGGTGGTGCTTACAACACCACTAAGTGATTTAATTATGAAATAAGTCCTATACTTGCATACAAGTAAATTGTATGAAAATAAATTACCTAAAGACAAACGTACATCAAATTGAACTTATGGAGAAGTAAACTATCTATGTCTGCGAAGTGAATCAAACTTTGTGTAAAGTAAATACACTTGTGTGAAAAAGGAACTACAAGGCTTTGGGGAGACCCACTAAAGTGGATGCGTCAGGCTGTCACACTATGGAAATTCCGTAGTGAGGTCGTCTTTGCGTCTTATCGTTTCCCCTTCCCCTTGTTGTGTAATGTAAAGGCAACCTATCTATCCTTACCAATCTAGACTCTGTTTATGAAAAACTAAACTAAAGGAGAACCTAGACTACGGCTATTCACTAAACAAATTTTATTTTTTCTACCTTACAGAACAACTCCCCGTCAACGGCGCCAAAAATGTTGAGTGTTATATCAACTAGATTAATACACCTAATATTTAATTATCAACTAGGGTTAGTAGGCTTAGAGTTGCTACAAAATATATGTGAAGGTAGATGGGTTCCTAGGGCGTTGTAGAAATATTTTAACAAACGAAAGATCGGAAGATCTTAATTATTAATGTGATTAAACTAAACAAAGCATCAAATTAAGGTAATATCAGACTATGTTATTTCAACTAACAAATGAAAATATAACCACTGCTTTTTATAACGAAATCTATTAGATAATTTCAAGAGCTAACTATTCAAAGAAAGCACATATTTGGAAATACAATCACAACAACTAGAGAATTTATAAACAAGTAACTTTTGACTAAAAATTATATTATCAACAACTACTTAAAAGGCCGGGATACAAGGAAGACTTAACTAATAAATGAATGGAAAACTGAGTAAAAGAAACAAGTAGAAAACTCGATAAAGAAAACTTAAAAATAGAAGAAAGTAGAAAACTCAATAAAGATAATTTAATTAAAAAGACTTTTCTAATTCTCTAGTATTTTCAGTAACTACACAGTACAAACATGTCATATACTACAATCAATTTACAAAGTATTAGTATACTAACAATTAACACACCTAACCCTAAAAATCCATATACAAAGAAATAAATCAAACTAAATCAATAATATAATTTCAAAACATTAAAGCAATATTAAAGAAGAAAATCAGGAACCAAAAGAAACAAGACCACAAAGCATAACTCAGAGCATGGGTTGAAAAGAGGAAAACTAAGGATAAGACTTAATAAATACTTTAAACAATCTAACCTAAGGGTCAAATAAGAAACACAACCATTGCCTAATAACTACAATCAATGCATAATAAAAAAGCTAAAGAAATAGAACTGAAAACAAGTTGAAAACTCATTAAAAACATTAAAAATGAAACAGTAAGCTGGATAACAAACTGGACGAATAACTGCTTAACAGACTATACAGACGATTGGATAACAGGTTGAACAAATGGTCTGAATGGAAGGTGGATCAGGCAGTCTATATACAGAAAACAGTAAAAATGCCTAAATGACCTAATTATCAGTTGATTTCGTGCACATGTTTATGCAATGCATAAAGGAAATAAATAAACCTATTTACTCATCATATTTAAGAGTGAAATAAACAAATACAAATACATGAAAATAAGAAAATCATTGCGTAATGTAAATTGCTAATTGAAATGTAAATTGCTTAAACTAAAACAGAAAAGAAATAGACAAAACTGAATCTATTTAATTTGGTGAATAGCACTCTATTTAACTAACTTGTAAATAAACCAACAATAGACTAGAAATGAAATGGTAGAAAACGAATTTGGAAACAAACTATGCACGCAACTGATTAACTATTTTCGGAAATGAGACTACTTAAAAACACAACACCGTGATGTAATCTATGCTACTGGTAATAATGATATAAACAAATACTGAAATCCAAATTACATAACGGAACATTACCAAAACTAAGCTAATGCAAAACAAGAAATGAAGAAAAATATACATAAGAATAAAAACCTCTGGTTGATGAGGGGCCCTCCCAACAATCAGAGTGATGGCTTGCTAAATGCTTATCCGAACACGATCATGAAAAGCAAAACATACAGCTTCTTATTCAGAATATGGAATAGAATTACAACGTGTTGAAGAACAACAAATCACAGCATAAACTAAAAACTATGAGCTAACTAAGCTCTCATGCAGAGGCTGCTTTTTTATAATCATTTGCAGAGATTGAGCAAGTCGGCCCTTTAGTGGTTGACTGCTCTCTATATTTAGTCAATCATAAAGGCTTCTAACTAATCGCAGGCCAACGCATGATGCTCCTCCCTTCTTCAACGCGATTCTGGGTTTCTTTAGTGAGAACGTGGCACACAGGCTCCTCTTTTATCGTGGATGATGGAATGGTGTCAAGCACAGGAAGCATACACAGTAGGTTTTCTAGAATGGAGACTCTCCATCAACCAAATGCGTGGATGATAAGCATGTGTGATGTTGAGAAGTGGCAGCATGAGGGAGATCTTCTAGAATAGGAGCTTCTCTATCATCCAAACACGTGGAGAGTTAAAACAAATTTCTAGATTTAGAAAAACGGCCATCCACGTTTTCTAGGCAAGTTGGTTTCAAGGAACCACGATTTTCTCTCAAATAGCTTCTAATTTTGGCGAAATTCCATATGTGACCCAAATGGGCCTATTCTGAACAAAACCCATGTGCCGAAATTTTGAAATTTGACTTCATTTTCCCGCAAATCCAGCCCGAAATTTGCTGTCAGTTGAAAACACGTTTTTGACAGAACATATGATTTTGTAAGCTGCTCACATCTGGACGGTAGGTTGAACGTGTCATGCATAGATCGAGCTGAATGCTTTTCTGTTTGTTTGGCTGTGGGCGAGCTGGATAGTCAACTGGACAACAAACTGCTAATGAGCTGGACAACGAGCTAGATGCAAAGTCTGTTTGCTGGTTTGTTTAGCAGGCTAATCATAAACGTGTATAACTCCCACTAATATGGTTGTCACAAGCTTGCCCAAAAATTACAATTCTGCAAACAAATGCATTAATTAATAAATATATCAAAAATAATTCACATAATACCAATTTTAATTAATAAAACCATAAGAAATGATAATAATGACCAAAGTTGCATAATCATTAAATTTGTTCTTACCTTGCGCTAAATAATGGTCTGCATGACATAAAATACTCAAATCATAATAAAATATGCATTTAAATGTGTTATTTTAATGCCAAGAATGATAACAAAATGAGGCTCAACACTTACATGCATTCAACTATTAAATGTGTGTTGACACTTCTTCAAGAATCCATAATCTTGAAACCAATAATTTATACTTTTAGTCATCATGTTGTTGTTATGGAATTTATCCTATGACTGGGGTTGAGGTCACCAACATACTCGGGTTGAATAATATGAAACCTAGGACTTAATTACAGACATAAAATACTCTTTATTAACAATTAGTATCAAAGCAAAACATAAATAGGACTGTAGGCACCTTTTACGAAGGTTGGTCCTAGATTTCTCTATAACCTTGAGTTTTGCTCCCGATATTCAATCCAAGAACCTACAAAATCACTCCAATACCTTTCTCAAAACATTTGGATACATAAATACTGTTGAATTTCACATAGAACATAGATATAAAGCATCTAATCTAATGAACATCAACACAACCAAATTTCAGACATGAATGAACACAACTGTAATGGAAGGGAAAGATGTCATTTTCTCATTAATGAATGAAAACAAGTACAAATATACCTTATTTCTATTCAAGCAACTCTTGAAACCTTGACTCTGGGTCTCCTTTCTTCTCTTCTCCAAGACACCCAATTAATCTCTAGATCTGCTAGAGATATGATGTCATATGCACACAACAATAGGGGATGGAGGCAAAATTTCTCCAGCGTAACCTTACTTAGACAAGGATCCCTCCCATGGCCCATATATATTTATTTTAAAGGGGAAGGAGATGGTTACCATTGGGAGAAAACAGTTGTAACCGAGGAGGAAGTTTCCAAAACCACCAAAATTGCTCCAATTTTTTAGACTTTTTATTTTTTTAGCTTTTTTTGAGGCACACGTTAGTGATAAAGGGGAAACTTGCATGTCACACACACTTGGAACAATAGAAACACGCATTTGCAAGGGGAAAATGCTGGTTGACCAAGTGAAAAGGGCGTTTTTGGGGGGAATTGCAAGTTTTTAGGGCTCTTTTTTTTTGGGGGGGGGGGGTTGGAGATATTGCTATTGTCAAAAGTTCCCTACTTGATTAGTAATCATTTAATTTTTTAATACCATACTTATAAGCACCAAAATAATTCTCTTCCATCCATAGTGTCCTTTGGGTGAGCGACAATGACTTTACGAAGTGATGTCATGCAAGTGTCGTCATGGGAGCAACATTATGAAAGTGTCGTCATAGACGGATGAGTGCCAATTTGGGATAGAACAATTGTTCAAGCAAATTTAATGAAATGAAGAAGTGAAAACTCCAATTTTATTTTATATTGGCACAACTCTTAGACGCCTTATAGGCCGTTACGACCTCCTCTAAAACTTGTAACTCGTATTGCAATCAAATGTAGGAATCCTAGCTTGGGCTTGAAAAGCTCGAGCATGAGATCCTTTCCTTAAAATTTTTGTTTTGAATGAGGGTTGTTGATATTCAAGACTTTGTAGAGGCATTTCTATTATGAATTTGTTGTGTTTTTTAGAGGAAAGTTATAGGACTGGTAAATGTTCAAGTTTCGAATGTTTTTCAACCCTAGATTTTTGTTGCACAATGAACTATATATATAAGCTCAAATAGAATCCTTGAAAAAATTAGTTCCTTCCTGTAGGGTTGAAATAAGTTTTATTTTGAAGTTCACAATGGTTCAATAACACATTTCAACTGTGTTTATTGCTTAATGGAATTTGAGCTATACCAAAATTGCAATGCAAGACTTAAAATAGTGAATGCAATGTATCTATTCCAATTGAATTTCTTTGAGTTTTACATACAATATTGAAAATGGTTTTGAGAGGAGCTTTTATAACTATATTGGTTGTCTCAAATGACACATATCTTTGTTCATGAGCCAAAAGTTAAAATAATAATTAAAAAATAAAATAAAATAAAATCTAGTGGCAATTTTTTTGCAGTTATGGGAGTGATGAAATTTGAATAACTATTGATGCAAGTGTTATGATCTTGTAGTTTCGTAATGTATATAAAATGCACAAAAAATTGTCTATTCTGGAGTTATAGTGAACTAAAGTTTGAATGAAAGTGGTAGTGGTTCTTGGATGATAATTGGGATTGAAAGGAACTAATTTTAATGCATCATTAATGTGCATACAATTTGTCGGAATGGTATTTGTTGCTTCAACATAGAAGCTACCAATCCATATAATTGCATAATGCTTAAAAGTGTTTCACTATTTACTAAGAGTAGAACATGTTCGATCTTGTCTGGGAAATTGGAAATGAAGACTCGATTATTTTACTGTTAGATGTTTAATGAAAATATGTCTATCAAAACATAATTTAATAGTACAATGTTATACAATGAAGATTCTTTTTTCAAAAGATTCAATGTCTTTGGAAATTATTGAGCTAATAAATTATGGTAAAATTACTTGTACAATACATTGCATATCAATTCATGGATGAGGAGTTTATGGATGCAGTCACTATTTAATGACTGGTGTTTTTTGATATTGGAAAATATTGGATTGTTTAACATGCATCATCTCTTAGGGCCTCTCATCAGATTGCACCTATTTGTCCATCCGCCTGCCTTTACTTTCCCAATAATCAATTTTCCCATGTTCAAAAGAAAAGTCAGTAGAGATAAATGTTTCTATTGGTGAAAGTGAATGATTTCAAGCATGATATGGTGTCCCATCCCTTGCTTCATTGTATTTGATTGCACATTTAATCAACTGTCATATATAAGCCACTAATAGACTATTTTAAATGCTAATTTATTTGATATATTGTTATATTGTTATGTGCTCATACTAATCAAGTTTTCCATCACTTTAGATGAGTTTTTTAAGTAGGGGTGATCATAGGGGAAACACAATAATAAAATAAATTGAGGAAACTAGAAAAGAGGCCAACAACCCCCATGGAAAGGGGGTAGGAATAAAAAGTTGAGATTATCAATTCATTTCGATGCAAATTTTGAATAATTCCATCAAATTCTCCAAACTGGCTTTCTTAACTTGTTGGCCAAGGTCAAATACTTGTTGTACATCCTTATGTTAGACCCCATGTTCAATCTCATCCAAGCATACTCAATTTTCTTGTTCCCCCACATGTCTCTATGCAACCTGAACCTCATGTTAATGATGGATGGAATCAAGTTATTCCCAATGAAACTTTTGATATTTGGGAATGGCCTACTCTTTCTTTGTTATTGCCACAACCTCCTCCTCTTAACCAACATCCATATCATAGAGTGATATTTGTAGCCTCCCAATCTCAACCTCTACAACAAATTGAAATCCCAAAAGCCTCTCCCAATAGGTCTCTCATGACCAAAGGAAAAGGGTTTGCAAAACCTACAAGTTCAAGCTCATTTGAGGCATCATCCCACTCTATTACTTCCCACTCTTTCCAACTAAGGGGAAATGTGGGACAAAATATAACATACCAAATGAAGTGCAATCAACAAACCAGGAAGTACAATCAGTTTAGCAGGGAGAGAAATGGAGCAAGAAAGACACCCCACAAGGGAGTGAAAATGGACCTATTGCTTCTCCTAAAATTACTCTTTTAGCTTGGTCGATAAACAATACTTTTGTTTATTTTGATTGACATATATGTATTTTTTATTATGTTTTAAGTGATGGGCATATTTATGGTCATGGTTAACAAATTTGGATACTTCTAGGGAAGTTTGAGACATATTATATTTTAACTCTCACTTTATGTGGATGATAATTTATTTTTGGAACCATTTAAAATGCATAATGAAATATTTTCATTTTTATCATTATGGTTATCATTATGTTGGCTCTTTTCACTTGCCATGCCATATATTCTTTTTCGGTAACAAGGTGAAACAAACTATGGAAGGTTACAAGGGGTTCCCACTTATTGTTATTATAATATTTTATTTTAGTTATCTTTCCTTGGTTATTTTCCTAACTAAATATCCTAACTAAAGGGTAGTTATAAACTGCTCTAACTTCTTCTTCTTCTAATTATAAAAGGGGAGTCACAAGGATACCAAAGGCAAGAGTCAGAGAGAGAAAAATATTTGATGTAAGGTTGGCTCCTGTTCAAAGTGAGATTCTTCTATCCATTCATTTCTAAGTTATCCAAAGGATGAATATTTTCTTGTTGATAGCATGATAAATATTGAAGGCAGAACAAGAGGATCCAATAGCATCATTGTTGTTGATGAAAGAAGGTTGTTTACTTGTTTGATAGTAGGTTCATTTTCATTAGAAACTGAATTAAATTTTGAGTGCTAAGAAAAATTGTTTTTACATAATAAAAAATGTGCCATCCTAAAGTCCTAATTGATCCAGCAATGTTTGTTCTTTGATTCTTTCTTTTGTAAGCCAGAAGTCTACGTGTGATGAGCAATACCACCTTAGACTCCTAAATATATTTTTGGTCATTTCCCTGGCAGGGGATGAAAAGATAATTCTTAGTTGTAACTCAGATTGATACTAATAAGTTTTATGTTTATTATTCATCTCTTTTTGAGCTTTGTGTTACATCTATTATTTGATTTGTTATTTATTTTAATAAATTGTTATATTTATGTTTAAATCTAT
>LPNX010212913.1:0-39315 GCA_001517045.1 Pseudotsuga menziesii
TAGCTAATATAATATTTTAAAAATTCATCGGTGTACTAGATGATTTTCATGTAAAGTTATATGGAGATAGTTTTTGAGAAAACTCATTTATTGTAATACTTGTCATTTCATATAATATAATTTGTGCGGTTTAAAACTTATATGGTTTCATTTTATATTTGCATAATTCAAATGTGTATTAGATGATGATAAATAATGTATGATTCTCTTTTTAATTTAAACATAATACCATATTAAAAATTTATATTGATTAATAATGGACACTATTAAAACTACTAAAATGTAATAACCACACATAAAACCACTAAAAATGACTAAATTAGTGACCAATAAATGAGATTAATGACCCAAATTCATATATAAAAGAACAAAAAAATTAAGAGACACGTGACCAAACAATGAGATATAAATGACCAAAAAAACGACCAAAATTCGCATATCAATGACCAAAAAACAGTTTTGGTGGCTAATTTGCGGTCTTTTAATACGCGACCAAATTTGGTCATATTCTAGTTTTCTATGTGGTCATTAATTTGGTCATAAATGTGGTCATATATTTGGTCATCTATTCAAATATGACCAAATTAATGACCAAATATATGACCAAATTAATGACCAACTGACAAGCTATAAATGACCAAAATAAAAATGACCAATTTTGGTCGCGTAATAAAAGACCGTAAATTAGCCACCAGCGATCGCCAAACCAAAAGTGGTCATTGATATGCGGATTTTGGTCATTTTTTTGGTCACTAATCTCTCATTTTCCACTAGTGGAAGTGTACCTTAATTCCTGGAGTAAGTGTCTCTTCAGAATTAATTCCCTCTTTCTAATAGAAACCTCTAGCCACAAGTCTTTCCTTACTTCTATCATCAACATATTTTATCTTGCAAATCCATTTGGAAGATACAACATTCTTGCTTTCTGGTTTGAGTACTATATCCAAACATCATTCTAGTATTCTTTCATCATAACGTCTTTGATGAGTTCATCTTGTCAGGTCATCAACATATCCTAGTCTTCGATGTTTCAGTATTCCCATACTGAAGATATAGATGATGATGATTTCAGTATTCCCATACTGAAGATATAACTGATGATGATTTCAGTATTCCCATACTGAAGATATAGATGATATTTCAGTATTTACATACTGTTGATGCAGATGATGGTGATTTCGTATTTCTATACTGAATATAGAGATGATGATGCTTTTATTATTTCTGTACTAAATATATAGATGATGATGCTTTCAGTATTCACAAACTGAAGATGTAGATGATGATGGTTTGGATGATGATGTACTGACGAAGCCTCTGCCTCGAGTAGAGTTCGAACACTTTCGAGACAAGCTTGGTGTTGTTCAGAAAGACCTTCCTCGAAAGGAGGAGTAGTGATGTTGTAGTGGGATTGTATCATCCCTGGGAATTTTCCCTAAAGTGATCTGGACACCTCGGTCCTCGAGAATGAAGAGGGATTGTATCATCCTGGGACATCTGTCCACAATAGATCCGGTGACCTTGGTCCTCGAGAACGTGGTGGAATTGTATCATCCCTGAGCACTTTCCCTAAAGTGATCCAGACACCTCGGTCTTCGAGAATGAAGAGGGATTGTATCATCCCAAGACATTTGTCCATAATATATCATGTGACCTCGGTCCTTGAGAATGTGGTAGGATTGCATCATCCTTGGGCATCGTCCTAAAGTGATAGGGACTGATTCTCCCGTAATAAATCCAATGGCTTTGGTCCTCGAGAATGTGGTAGGATTGCATCATCCTTGGACATCGTCCTAAAGTGATAGGGACTAATTCTCCCGTAATCAATCTAGTGGCTTCAGTCCTCGAGAATGTGGTAGGATTGCATCATCCTTGGACATAGTCCTAAAGTGATAGGGACTAATTCTCCCGTAATCAATCCGGTGGCTTCGGTCCTCGAGAATGTGGTAGGATTGCATCATCCTTGGACATAGTCCTAAAGCGATAGGGATTAATTCTCCCGTAATCAATATGGTGGCTTCGATCCTCGAGAATGTGGTAGGACTGCATCATCCTTGGACATAGTCCTAAAGTGATAGGGACTGATTCTCCCGTAATCAATCCGGTGGCTTCGGTCCTCGAGAATGTGGTAGGATTGGATCATCCTTGGACATAGTCCATGGGTACGAGAGATAACTCAAGATGAATAAAAGAATGCTATGAAAGAAGCTATGATCAAAGAATAACAGTTGATCATGGGGAATGATGTATACGATATGATTTCGAGACATAAAGGGAAGTATGTAGTATCTTCCATATGGATCTACAAGAACAAGTGTACAAAGAAAGGTTCATGATTTGCCTTAGAAAGAATAGACTATGACATGACATACTCTATTGACTAGTATATATCAAGCATAGAACTACCTGTACAGAATGAAGAGGGAAGATGATACTCCACTTCAGGGGGAGTGACTACAGAAGATATCTGAGTTCGACATGGTACGACATGATGGATAGCTTCGTGATGGATCGAGACTTTACCAAGAGTAAAGTGGGTTCCAACCTTCAAGGTTGAATGCAGAAGACTAGCATATGTTGATTACCTGACAAGACGAACTCATGGAAGATGTTATGATGAAAGAATACTAGAATGATGTTTGGATATAGTACTCAAACTAAAAAGCAAGAATGTGGTATCTTCCAAATGGATTTGCAAGATAAAATATGTTGATGATAGAAGTAAGGAAAGACTTGTGGCTAGAGGTTTCTATTAGAAAGAGGGAATTAATTCTGAAGAGACACTTACTCCAGGAAGTAAGGTACACTTCCTTTAGAACTATCATGGTAGTTTCTTCCATGATGAAGTAAAGACAATCCTTCCTTAATGGAATGATTGGGGAAGAGTTTTACATCGAATAGTCATAAGGATTTGAAGTTCAAGACAGATGGACTCACATATCCAAGTTGAAGAAGGCCCTCTATGGCCTGAAGCAAGCTCCAAGAGCTTGGTATGGAAGAATAGATAGTTTCCTGACGAGCATGGGCCTTTCCAAGAGTAAAGTCGATCCTAACCTTTACTACAAGGTTGTAGAAGATGAACCTATCATCCTGTTATTATATGTGGATGACTTATTCTTGACACAGAATGAGAAATAGATCATGGAAAGCAAGAAGAAACTAGCAGAAGAATTTGAGATTAAAGACCAGGCTTGGGTTAATGCATTATTTCATAGGTTTGGAAGTATGGAAAAGTTCAGAAGGAATATTTCTCAACCAGGGAAAGTATGCAGTAGAGATATTGAAGAGATTCAATATGTTGGAATGCAAAGCCATGGCCACACCCATGGACTCCAACCTAAAGCTGTTAGTTGATGACTCATCAGAGTTAGTGGATGTGACTCACTATAGATAGATCATTGGGTCATTGATGTACTTGACAAATACCAGACTAGACATTTTTTTTGCTATAAACACCTTAAGTCAATATCTTGTTCAACAAAGATGGGTTCACCTAGTAACTGCAAAACATGTGATGAGATATCTGAAAGGGACTATAGAATTTGGTCTATACTATGATGGTAGCCATGAGTATAGATTGTATGGCTACATAGATGCAGATTGGGCTGGAAGTATCTCAGATAGGAAAAGCACATCAGGTAGATGCTTTTGTTTGAGGTCTGCTATGAGTTCATGGTTTAGCAGGAAACAGTCCAGTGTTTCTCTTAGCACGTTGAAGCAGAATACATAGAAGATTGCTCTACTAAGTTGTGAAGCCATATAGCTTCAGAATCTGATATCAGGTCTCTTTGACCTGAAGATGGATACTACAATGATTCTATGTGATAACCATAGTTGTGATGACAAAGAACCCTGCGTTCCGACATAACACATAGAAATCCAGTATTTCTACATACAAGATAAGATGCAGATGATGATACTGTAGATGCAGATGATGGTGATTAAGTATTTCTATACTGAATATAGAGATGATGATGTTTCAGTATTCCCATACTGAAGATATAGATGATGATGATTTCAGTATTCCCATACTGAAGATATAGATGATGATGATTTCAGTATTCCCATACTGAAGATATAAATGATGATGATTTCAGTATTCCCTTACTGAAGATATAGATGATATTTCAGTATTTACATACTGTAGATGCAGATGATGGTGATTTTGTATTTCTATACTGAATATAGAGATGATGATGCTTTCAGTATTTCTATACTAAATATATAGATGATGATGCTTTCAGTATTCACAAACTGAAGATGTAGATGATTATGGTTTGGATGATGATGTACTGACGAAGCCTCTGCCTCGAGTAGAGTTCGAACACTTTCGAGACAAGCTTGGTGTTGTTGGGAAAGACCTTCCTCGAAAGGGGGAGTAGTGATGTTGTAGTGGGATTGTATCATCCATGGGCATTTTCCCTAAAGTGATATGTAGACCTTAGTCCTCGAGAATGAAGAGGGATTGTATCATCCTGGGACATATGTCCACAATAGATCCGGTGACCTCGGTCCTTGAGAATGTGGTGGGATTGTATCATCCCTGGGCACTTTCCCTAAAGTGATCCGGACACCTTGGTATTCGAGAATGAATAGGGATTGTATCATCCCAGGACACTTGTCCATAATAGATCCGGTGACCTTGGTCCTCGAGAATGTGGTAGGATTGCATCATCCTTGGACATCATCCTAAAGTGATAGGGACTGATTCTCCCGTAATCAGTCCGGTGACTTCGGTCCTCGAGAATGTGGTAGGATTGCATCATCCTTGGACATAGTCCTAAAGTGATAGGGACTGATTCTCCCGTAATCAATCCGGTGGCTTTGGTCCTCGAGAATGTGGTAGGATTGCATCATCCTTGGACATAGTCCTAAATATATAGGGACTGATTCTCCTGTAATCAATCCGGTGACTTCGGTCCTCGAGAATTTGGTAGGATTGCATGATCCTTGGACATAGTCCTAAAGTGATAGGGACTCATTCTCCCATAATCAATCCGGTGGCTTCGGTCCTCGAGAATGTAGTAGGATTGCATCATACTTGGACATAGTCCTAAAGTGATAGGGACTAATTCTCCCGTAATCAATCCTGTGGCTTCGGTCCTCAATAATGTGGTAGGATTGCATCGTCCTTGGACTTAGTCCTGAAGTGATAGGGACTCATTCTCCCGTAGTCAATCCGGTAACTTCGGTTGTCGAGAATGTGGTGGGATTGTATCATCCCTGGACTTTAAGTCCAAAAGTGATCCAAAGACTTTTGTCTTTGAGTTGTGGATTGCAGGTTGTAGCTGATGATGATGATGGCATACTTATCGAAAGATCAGATGTTGCTGATGATGATGATGTTCTCTGATCGAAAGATCAGAAGTTGCTGATGATGATGATGTTCTTTGATCAAAAGATCAGAAGTTGCTGATGATGATGATGTTCTCTGATTAAAAGATCAGAATATGATGATGATGTTGTTGCTGATGATGATGATGTTCTCTGATTAAAAGATCAGAATATGATGATGATGTTGTTGCTGATGATGATGATGTTCTCTGATCGAAAGATCAGAATATGATAATGATGATGTTTCTCTGATCGAAAGATCAGAATTTGCTGATGATGATGATGTTCTCTAATTGAAAGATTAGAATATAGTGATGATGCTGTTGTTGATGATGATGATGTTCTCTGATCAAAAGATCAGAATATGATGATGATGATGTTTTCTGATCGGAAGATCAGAAGTTGCTTATGATTATGATGTTGCTGATGATGATGATGTTTTCTGATCGGAAGATCAGAAGTTGCTTATGATTATGATGTTGCTGATGATGATGATGTTTTCTGATTGAAATATCAGAATGCGATGATGATGATGATGTTTCTAATCGAAAGATCAGAATGCGATGATGATGAGATCCTGATGATGATGACGTCATATTATCAAAGTATGATAATGATGACAGATCAAAATATGATGATGAGTTGATGTTAGAGTATGATGATGTTTCTGATCGAAAGATCAGAGGCTGATGATAATGATGATTCTGATTGAAATATCAGAGTATGATGATGATGATATTTTGATGATGATGATGTTGATGTTTCGATGATGTTTTCATGATGACGTTTCTGATCGAAATATCAGAGTATGATGATGATTTTGTTGCTGATCGAAAGGCCAAAGTGTTGAAGATGATGTTGTTGATTGAAAGGTCAAAGTGCTGAAGATGTTGCTGATCGAAAGGTCAAAGTGTTGAAGATGATGTTGCTGCTGATTGAAGTGTCAAGATGCCGAAGATGTTGTTGATCGAAGCGGTAAAAGTACTGATGATGCTAAAGACTAAAGATTGAAGATGAAGACTACATGATGTTGAAAAGATTCCAATGATTTATAGATGTATCACCCTGATGATGTTGATGATGTCCTCTATCTCTCTCCTATTATTGTTGTTGTTGATGTTGTTATAGAATACCCTTCTCGTTAAGGGGGAGTGTTGAAATATTGTAACTTCGAATAATATTCTATATGTATTTATTTGTGTTCCCCGATGGTCCTACCGGGAGAACCACTTGTATTACTTTTTACCCCGATGCTCCTAATCAGAAGGACTAATAAGAGTCATGAGGAAGTCCCCTCTAATTGTAAAGGTGGGTCATTAGCACCCCGGTGTGGTTACTTGAGCCTACATGTGTAACTCAAGCCTACATGATTAACTCGAGCCTACATGACAGATGAGTTAATTTAAGTGAACGGATGAATATAAATAGAGGTGTAGTGCTCCTCATTTGTAACACACACTCTCACTTGAGTATCGCACTTGTGGAGGAGATCATAAGTAGTTGGAGAAGGAGGAGGATCAGGTTTTTTATCTCCTTGTTGGTTTTACCTTTTTACCTTTTTGGGGCATCTATATTGAGGAATATTTTGCCGGGTTTTTCCCTTTAGGGTTTTCCCAGGATAAATCTGTGTCGTTCTTGTGATACTGTTTCTTTCAGTCATCCTGTTTATATGCTTTTGTTATGAAAAATGAAATGATATACTGATGTCTTAGCTAAGCATATGAAAATTCAACATGGTATCAGAGCTAACCTGAATAGGACAACTTTCACAAGCTATAGAAGCTAGGGCTTCTTACTTTTTGGTTCTCTCTCCACAATCAATCAGCAAAATAAGTCTAGGCTGACTCTCCATTGAAGGGTGCATCTTTCTGTCGAAGCGGAATTCGATTCCGAGCATTTTTCAGTTTTCGGTGCGGGGAATTAGGGCTTCTTAGTGAAGAGGAATTTTTGAGTGAGCCTAGAATAGGATTTATCTCCTCATAAAAATCGAAGTTTAGAGACCTGGATCAAGATTTTTGGTTGGGTGAAACTTCGGGAAAGTCAAACCCTAGTTTGACCCCGAGCTAGAAAAATCCTAAATACTAAAGCTGCTACGTTTTGGTACATTCACTATATACCAATATTGGTGAAGGATCAGGAGCTGAAAATTTCAAAGGCTGAAGATAAAATCCTGATGTATATTTTACCCAAACTTCAGCCTCCGATTTTCTATATTCTGGGAGATATGATCCGTCAACGTTAGGGTTCCAGCCTCCTACAGAATTCATCCCTAAACAAGACACCTGGGGAAAATTACTATAGTGTGGGATACATAGGTCCAAATTAAATTCCTAAAGATGTTCCAGAAATAGAATGGACTTTAATTTCTGTGGCCCTAATTACAGAACCAGAACATGAAATAGTGACACATGGCAGGCTGTACAACTTCGTTGTTCTGAACAGTCATGAAACAGGTCACCTTGGTAAAATGATCATAAATACAAATTGGTGAAAAAAATTCTAATGAAACATATGTTGTTGGATCAAGAACATGCGAGGTTACCTCAGTGCCAAAATTTAGACACAGAGGAGCTGTAATTTTAGAGATATAATAGAAGCAGTGACAGGCATTTCTGCAGAAGAAATTGGAAAACTAGGGCTTCCTATTCTGAGAGCTTTCCTCCACTGTTTTCAGAAAAGGAGTATATTGGATAGATCCATTTGAAAATATATATATTTATATCCAATCAGATCTAAAATATTCCAAGTTTTTAAAATTAGGGTTTCTCTGACAAACCCTAGATCAGCCAGCTCCGAAAGCAGGACGGACACCTCAAATCGGTAAGATCTAATCTTTTGCTATTTGAATTTGAGGTTCTCATTTCAAAGTGATATATCACATCATATTGTTTATAATATTGGTGAAGTTGACAAATTCCAGGCATGGAAGTATTTGATCTCCTTGAAGAAAATGAATTGGACACCTGCATGAGAAGAGAGGCCCCAGTTCCATACGGAGATGAGGCTCAAAGCCCTACACAAGAAGAACTTGATCAAGGCCAAGAAGATCATTATTGATTTAATCACGGATCAACTTGTACCACAAGTGTCGTCCCTAAAGAAACTGAAGATGTTTGATTCCTTGATCAAGCTATTTGAAGATAAGAACACAAATCAGAAGATGGATTTAAGAAAACAGTTGATGAATGTGAAGATCAAAAATGTAGAACATCTTGAAGTAGTAGAAGAAGAAGCGGAGAATGCAGCAGTGGTGATAGCCACCTTGAATGGTCTCCCAGGATCATGGGATTCATTCATGTGAAGAATGTATGCCAGAAGGAAGTGATTACTTTCAGTTGACTTCGGGAAGAAGAAGAATCTCAACTCATAAGAAGAGAAGAAGAAGATGGGAGAAATTGAAGATCAAGCTCTCACCATTCAAAGAAGATCCCTCAAGCGATGAGGAATGTGAAGAACTCAATGATTAAAGAACCTATTATCCATCTTATCATTTAAATAAGAAATGATGATGTCTTGAATGAAGAAGATGATGAAACAGAATTATCAAGATGGAGTTTACCCATGAAACAAATAAAAGATAAGTATTCAATTGTCACTTCATGATATTGTTTTGTTATACATTTGATTATATTTAGTTGATGTGTTATGCATGATAGATTGTTTGCATTAATGACTGTATACTACTAATATGCATGTGATGGGTAAGTAGCTCATGGTGCTCTCCATTGCTACTTATCTAGAATGAAGCTGCCTTGATGACATATTGGATTAGTGCGCAATCTCAATAATGTCATGATAGAGATGGAAGGAATCTAGAAAGTTTATGTCAAATATGGATGAATGTTGTATTGGCTAAATAGTTGTATGATGCATAAGAATTTGTCGTTATGCATATGTTTTACGAAATAGTTCTAAACATGCAGCTGGTGCATTTGAATTGTAGGTAAGGTCCTGTACAACCTCCTACAAGAAGAATGAGACTTGTTCTGAAGAACAAGTGATGACAATTCAAGATTCACTGCAATAAAATCCAAAGCTCCTAGGGTCAGAGATACCATGACGGAAGAAAGAGCTTCAGAGAGCGGTAGATCCACCTCGAAGGATGAATACCACCATGGGTACGAGAGATAAATCAAGATGAAGAAAATAATGCTATGAAAGAAGCTATGATCAAAGAATAATAGTTGATCATGAGGAATGATGTATACGATATGATTTCGAGACATAAAAAGAAGTACATAGTATCCTCCATATGGATCCACAAGAACAAGTGTACAAAGAAAGGTTCATGATTACAACAGACTTGGGACATCACAGTGGTATCAGAGCTCTTTCCTTGGATCATCTTGTGGAAAGAAATATCTCACTGAAGAAATTTGCAGCCACGTCATACTATGGGGATGACTATGATGAGTAGTATGAAGAATACTGCAGAAGATATGAAGAAGAAGAAATCCTATATATTTATGTAGGAATACTAAAACATGAATATGATGAAGACTATTAGACATAAAATATGGAAGAGATCAGATTTGATTCTCCAATGGTTAAGAAAAACTTGGTAGACATCATTGAAGCGTGTGAGAACATGTCTCACTACAACGAGGACTATCTAGCTTTGGGTAGGAATATTTGTGCAAAGCTTTATTTTGGAGATTATATTTATTTCAAGTATGGATTCTGGCCCAAACATGATTCTGATGATTCTTTCAATATCAGCAAGCCATCTAGAGAGGAACCAAGTTGTTCCACCTCTCTGAAAGAAGAAGAAGAAGAAGGAACCAAAGGTGAAGATTCCTCAAATCCATCTGCATATTCAAGCTCTAAGAGTTTGTTTGGTTTTTATTCAATAGACTTGGGACATCACAGTGGTATCATAGCTCTTTCGTTGGATCATCTTGTGGAAAGAAATATCTCAGTGAAGAAATTTGCAACCACGTCATACTATGGGGATGACTATGATGAGTAGTATGAAGAATACTGCAGAAGATATGAAGAAGAAGAAATCCTATAATTTATGTAGGCATACTAAAACATGAATATGATGAAGACTATTGGACATCAAATAGGGAAGATATCATATTTGATTCTCCAATGGTTAAGAAAAACTTGGTAGACATCATTGAAGCGTGTGAGAACATGTCTCACTGCAACGAGGACTATCTAGCTTTGGGTAGGAATATTTGTGCAAACCTTTATTTTGGAGATTATATTTATTTCAAGTATGGATTCTGTCCCAAGCATGATTATGAGAATTATTTCAAGATCAGCAAGCCATCTAGAGAGGAACCAAGTTGTTCCACCTCTCTGAAAGAAGAAGAAGAAGAAGGAACCAAAGGTGAAGATTCCTCAAAGCCATCTGCATATTCAAGATCTAAGAGTTTGTTTGGTTTTTATTCAACAGACTTGGGACATCACAGTGGTATCAGAGCTCTTTCCTTGGATCATCTTGTGGAAATAAATATCTCACTGAATAAATTTGCAGCCACGTCATACTATGGGGATGACTATGATGAGTAGTATGAAGAATACTGTAGAAGATATGAAGAAGAAGAAATCCTATATATTTATGTAGGCATACTAAAACATGAATATGATGAATACTATTGGACATCAAATAGGGAAGATATCATATTTGATTCTCCAATGGTTAAGAAAAACTTGGTAGACATCATTGAAGCGTGTGAGAACATGTCTCACTACAACGAGAACTATCTAGCTTTGGGTAGGAATATTTGTGCAAAGATTTATTTTGGAGATTATATTTATTTCAAGTATGGATTCTGGCCCAAGCATGATTATGAGAATTGTTTCAATATCAGCAATCCATCTAGAGAGGAACCAAGTTGTTCCACCTCTGTAAAAGAAGAAGAAGAAGAAGGAACCAAAGGTGAAGATTCCTCAAAGCCATCTGCATATTCAAGCTCTAAGAGTTTTTTTGGTTTTTATTCAAATAGAGATTTTGAATATTGTTACATGAGTACCCATAAATATGAAAACGTCTCAAGTTTATTGGAGGAGAATAGAAATGAGGAAGAGCAAGATACCCATGAAGTGAAGTGCAAATCACCACAGTGTGGTTGCATAGGAGGAGAAGTTGAAGAGGAATGCACTTCAAGTTTCTTGGTGGGTGATCTCTGGATCATTGCTCAAGGTTTTGGCTCATGTATGGATGGTGATACATATTTTGATAATATCTAAAATTGGTACACAAATCAGATATACAGTCACCTCTTGAGCCACATAATGAAGAAGAAAACAAGGCCGCATCGCTCAGGTGTGAACGAGAATATTTGGTGGAGGAGAAGGCCACCAAAGTATATGTACATAAATATGATAAGGTGAATAAAATGAATGATAAAAGTTATTATTTTTGCAGCATCCATGTACACCTTCAACCATCTGATCCATGGGAGGATGGAAATACTTCACTTTCCTCTAAGGACTACAAGAGGAAGGACAATTGTGAGGGAGATGAATCTGCTCCTAGTTTACCTATTAGTGAACCCAAAATCAATGCAGAGGATGGTGATACTACCAATTATGATAAGGGGTATTTTGGATCAGATCCAAAAGAAGAACAAAAATAATATCTGAAGTCATTATTGGAACTTCCAAATGAAGTGGAAGACAAGCCCCCACCAGCTGGGTAAACTAGGAAAACTGAAGGGGAAAAATTTGATGCAAAGAGATGAGCACAGTTCAGAATTTTGGACTCCTTTGTAGCATGATGAAGCTGAAATGATAGGGAATGAGATTATCTATAATTTATGTATGGATCACATGTCATTCTAGCCTTCAGAGATACCTTCCACTTCACATCATGGAAGTGAGTGTGCAGAAAATTCAAAGGCTGACCTGTATGTTGAGGATGAGTTTTCTATGTTGGATTCATGCTACAATAAAAATGGTCATATATGTCAGATATTTGAAGAAGAAATATTGGTGGAGGATATTCTTGGTGAGACACATCATTTGAGTGGATCACTAAAGGAGGACAAAGAGAAGCTTAGGGCAGCCATGAAAAACATTGTTGACATGAATTCCTTGGTGGCAAGATGTTGTTGGAAAGCTTCTAGTGGAGACATGGAAGGAGAATCCTTTCTGGAGGAGTGCATAGCACTGAAAGAAGGAATGTACAAGATGAAGGAGAGCTATATGAACTTAATATTTGATAGAGAACATCTCCTCATGATGGTTTAAATGTACCATTGTGCATTTGAGAGGGAAACACAAGAGTCTGAAAGACTCCATAGTAAATGGGAGGATACATATGATTCCTTGAAAAGAACTGAAGAAGCTCTTCAAGAGTCAAGGTTGCAGATTGATCAAATTCAAAGGGATTTTAATGTACCACACCACCCATATTGGATGGAAAATAATCATGTGCACATGGTAGTAACTACTTTGGATGTGTTGAAGGAGCCTCATGTGGAGGACAACCACAAGGAAGGAGCAGATTTGCAGATGCTTGTGAAAAGATATGAGGAAGAAAATATTGGCTAGGCACTCATTTAGATTGAGAGGAAGGATGAAGTGTTCTTAGCTATGGTAAATATGGATGAGTACATTACAATTGAATCAGCAAGCAAGGATGATTATCTATTCATGGATTGGCTAGATAAATATATCACTAAAATAGAGGATCTAGGATGTACTAGGATTGCTTGCATCAATAGAGGGTTGTTTGACATGCATACTTGGAAGGAGACACCTTATGACACGAACATATGGATGGTATATTCTGCTCCATAAGAGGTTGATGATCACATTCCATATGGATCAACAACTAAAAGTTCATATTCATCCATTGATTGGGTGGATAGAAACATATTTGGAATGAAGACCTTGGGAGGTAAATAATTTTATTTCTGCAATACTTTTTTTGTTGTGACTAACATTGTCTTGACATGTGAATAGCAACAAAGATTTAATTTGCTTCCATTGGATACCTTCTATACACATGCACATGAGGTGAATTCTATTTTTTTTGTGCTTGAGGACTGTGCAGACAATTTTGATGAGAACCAAGCACTTGGCCTTTTCAAGAAAAAATTGGAATTGTTTTCTAGAAAGAGTCTCTTCCGAATGGGAGGGTCAGAGGAGGATGAAGATTGGGAAGATATAATTTGGGTGGATGAGTATTGTAGGGTTCTGATTCAAATTTCTACCCACACTTCTATGTCGGCCTCATCAAGTGAGAATGAAAATTGGGTGAAGGGATTTTTCCCATTGGTGCCACATGAGGAGCAGGAGGCACCCACATATTCCATTGATGACTTAATGGTTCAGCCATCGTGTCTGAAACTTTCACCATTCATTTTCTATGTGTACAAGAAACATCATAGGCATCTATTTGATGTCTTCATCATGAATGGATATTCATGGAGGTTCCACTTGAGTCAGTTTGGTGGAACAAGTAGAATAATGTTGAGTTTTTGCACCAAAACAAAGATAGTAGATGAGGAATTCCATGTCTGGTGGGAGAGTTTAAAAAAATTTCAATTTGGCATGGGGAGAGATGACCTTCCAATATGGTGGTATGATTTTGATAACCTAATTTTCATCTTCTACAATGATAAACAAATTTTGTTTATATTGATGGGTGGAAGGAGGTAGATAAAACCATGAGATCCCAACATTCTTAAGAATGACATAGTTCAAAAGGTGGCAGCAAAATTTGGGTCCTTACAGAGGAGGCAGTGGGTTCTCAGAATTCTAATTAGTTACCTTAACTAGGTTAACCATTTTTCTAAAGGAAGTGGTATAAGGGAAATGACTATGATCAAAGTGGTGCAGCAGAAACATGGTGGAAAAATTTGTAGCACTCTGTGGTGCTTCTGCTTCAGGACAAGCAGACACGAAAGAGGAGGACTATCATATCCCCACATTTTGATCACTAGAAGTGTTGACCTTGCCTAGCACCAAGGGGGTCAAAAGATGCATTAAATAAATTAACCTAGGATATTTTCTTTAAATGTCACTTAGGAGGCATGTACTTGGTATATTAATTGCCATTAATATTATTATGCAATTAATTAGGTGGAAAATAAGTTTCCATTAATAGGAGGGCTACTTGGGCAAGTTAACTTGCCAAGGAGGAAAATTAGAAACTATATGACAAAATCAATCAGACAAAAAAAGGGAAAGTGCCAAAATATATGAAAAAAGCAGTCCAATACAAAAGAGGAAAACAATTGACAAAGGAGGGTGCATTTTCCTTTTTGGAGTTCAGACATAAAAATAAGAAAGCCAAGAAAAGTTATCATAAGGAAAAATAGAAACTATGGGTCAAGGAAATCAAAGTTTCCAAATTGGATGAAGGTGGATGAAAGGGAAACCTATTTATTGTCATACACATGCTAATTTCCTCAAGGAAGGTGAATTTGTGGCTAGGGTTAGGGTTTAGCAAGTGCTAACTTGCTTAACAAGTGATTGACTTGCTCAACAAGTCACCCAGGTTTATTTAAAGACAATTGGAGATCCATTTCTCAATTTGGATGTTTTATTATGTTGATGTTTATGAAGCTAAGGCTTCCTTTTTTAGTGTTGTGCCTCGGTCTCTTGGGATATGTGCCCCAAGGTTCTCATTCCCTCTCTCCTCTTCCCCTCTTCTCCCCTTCTCATTGCAGGTTACATTGGAGATATGAAGCAGCCTCTCTAAGTTGATCTAGGATTTGTTAGCAGACTATAGCCATCCATTACTACATATCATATTTCATTAACAGGTCCAAGATTTTTCAATATCTAAGGGTTCAATCCTCCATACCCTTCCTTGTATTATGTCAATAAAATACATTGTAATGATGCATAATGTTGAAGAGAGTGTTATAGTTAATTGATGAGAGTAATTTAGAGTTTATTGGCTGTAATGTGATATCATAAAAATTCTGTGCAAGTTTTATTCCAACATGATTCAAAATGGCTGAGATTTACTCATTTTAAGTCAACATAGTCTAGATTTGCATTGGAAAATAAATAGTTTTTCCATTTCTTGCATAAACAAAAATATTCTCACCCAAAAAATGATTCGTAAGTTCCCATGGGTCACTAAAATACCCAACTCCTCATACATAACTCCAAAACCTCTTTTCGTTGTAGTCGTACTGTCTTTTGGAATCCGCCAATGCGCAGGCTCCCCCTAGGCCAAAACTGCCTTATTTTCCCAAATTGATCCCAAACTATTATGAGTTGTCCCAAATAATTATACACAATACATAAAATTATTTTATGACTGAAAATCACCTCTGCAAATTAATTGATCCTTTGGTCGGAAGATGGATTGATATTCCCTAGTTTCACAGTTTGGTGACCCAACAGCATGAAAGTATGTTTCCGTGGTGTGGACTCTGAAATCTCAATGGTCCCAGATCTAAATGTGTTAACGAAATGGATTTACAAATATTCACTCACTCTTGATTGATCTCCTCTTCCCACTCTGCCTCTGCAAAATTTCAGTACCTAAAATCTTGATTTCCCTATTCTGTTAGTGCACCGAATGGTAGATTTTGTTATTCAAAAATTTTAATATAAATTTGCAGAATTGAAGAGTGTTCAGGTCTGTACATTATACTTGGGACTTCACAGTAACTTGCTTGTACTTGATTCTGCATCCCTTTGTCCCTTGGAGAACTTTTTGTTCTTCCCAAGCTTTCTGTTTCTTATGAGATTACTATCGAGAGATGGAGGATTGAGGTGGTGGAGGACTCAGTTTCTTCCATTTGCAGACGTGCCAATGGAGGTTGTCACTTGTGTAATCTCTGATTTTATTAATATAAATATCTTTTCCTATACAATAATGTGCATTTAAATGAATATTGAATCCATGGATGTGTTTAATTGCTTATGCATTATTTATTATATATGATAGAGTAGGCCTAACACTATATTATATAGCATGCTTTCCTTGTTTACTGTTGTTGAGAGTGAATTGCTAAAGTAAGAGGAATTGGAAAAATATCAATGGGGATCTACTTCAACTGTATGGAATAAGGTATGATTTGAGATCCTTTAGTGTTGCATGTTTTATTTCTCTTGCATATTGGGAAGGGATTGATTTCAACGGTTTATCTGTCTGTTGTGGTACACCCCAAGCCATAGGAAGTTTTTCTCCATAACAGAATTGGTGACTCCACTGGGGAGATTCCTAGTTGTTTTTCTTTGGGGGTTTTTGGCATTCAATGTGCTTGAATTGCTCTGATTTCTCTATTTCTGTGTCGAGTATGGGGGCATGTTTTTCCAGTAGTGTCCTGTAGGAGTAAATTTTGTCTCAGCTTGTCTATTTACCTTATTTTTCTCTCTTTTTCTTCTTGTACACAGGTTTTACTTTTACAATCGCGTGTACATGCAGGTTTTCCTGGAGTACTCGTGTGTACACATGGGTTTTCCTGGAATAGTCGCGTATGTACGTAGGTTTACTGAGAATAGTCACGTACGCCCTGTTTTTTTTTGCGGGGGTAGATTAAGTGTTGCTGGGTGAGTTTGGATGGTTGCTGAGTCTTCTTGGATGCTTCTGGAGTCTGTATACACCCGTGTTTCTAACCAAAGATTTATTTTAGTTTGATTTTTGAAAATGTTCTTGTTAATTCATTTTCTACTTTTTGTTTTGAGATTAGTGCATTAGGTCTCTTTTACCTTGGTGCTTTGTTTGGCTGTTTTTTGTGAGTTGTTGCAAAGTCTGAGGGTGGTAGAGTCATATTTTTGCTTTTTATCTCATTTAATTCAAAAATACAAAAAAATATATATTTTTGCATCGTTATGCATTGTTTCCATTTTGCATTATCATGATACTTGCATTAGGTTGCTTGGTGAATCTTAATCAGATTTTCATATAGGAATGATTGCATATACATTTGAAGGAAAAATTTTGCACTTCAAATAGTAGCATACCCTATTTTTCATTGGACACGGTGCATTTCATTGATTGTTAAGTGTGCATTTTACTTCTTTTTGTGTCATAACTTCATCAGTTGCATGTCCATTTACCCTTTGAGAAATAAAGCCAATTAAAATCAGCGCATAATAAAATTAATTACACTCTTTTATTTTCTAGGGTTCATCAACAATATTAGGTTTTAGGGACTTGGAATAGTTCATTTTGAGTTAATTGTCCAAGACCACTAAACAAAACAATTAGGTGTCTATCCAGGTGAGAGTATGAAATCCTTGATATAATTAGTGTCTCTTAGGATCCTCCTCTTACAAGGGAGTTAAGCACGAGGCAGTGTGAGAAATTATGATTGGGATCATACCCTGATTGTGGTTTATTATCATCGAAGATATTTCCAGGATTGTATTCGTATCTGGGGTCCTTTAAGGTATTGGTTGGTGCAACCCTAGGGTACCAGTTGTGCTTTCAGGTTTCAGGATTTGTTACCCTACCCATATGGTCAATCTCGCCTGTGACTATCCACCTAAGAATTGATTATATTGAGGTGAACTTAGTTTCCTTACCTAGGTTATCGAGGGGGTATTTGCAGAGGTTATTTTGCAGGTGTTCTGTCTAGGTAGGGTTCGGACATCACAGTCGCTATATGTGTTGAATATGAGGGCCACTATAATTGGTTATGAACCTCCACTTGTTGTGTGTGGGAGTCTAAAGCCTCTCTTAGGTGAGACATACCTGATTCATTTGGCATTTCACATAT
Source organism: Pseudotsuga menziesii (assembly GCA_001517045.1). Taxonomy (NCBI): domain Eukaryota; kingdom Viridiplantae; phylum Streptophyta; class Pinopsida; order Pinales; family Pinaceae; genus Pseudotsuga; species Pseudotsuga menziesii. Next base: position 17,982 of record LPNX010212913.1, read on the forward strand.
CCTACCCTTGGTTTGCTTGTGATTTGGCTTACATTTTTAGGTGTATGCTCTGTGTATGCTAGTTTGCCTAGGGTTTGCATAATTAGATTGAGTCTTTTATCTTTTGAGTCATTATGGATTCGGGAGCGACACATCTTCATTCTCATCATTTAGCAGGACTTCAACCTTCCAATTATCCTCCTCCTCTGGGAGAGGAAACCAGATAGTCCAGGTGGACTACTTCTCACTTTTATTCACACACTATGGGAGATCATGACGATGAGATTCCATATATGTCTTCTCCACCTCACAAGGTTGGGGAGGAATATCCTACTAGCACATATGATCCACCACATGAAAATCCTTCACGATATGGTTATGATCCCTCATTCATAGGTCATCGATATTGGTTTCCAGGTGATGAGACTCACTATGAACCCACAAGCACTAGTAATGTTAGATATGGCATGACTGATATCTTCGAGCCCGATCCGACATATCATGCTGAGTTGGAATTTGAACCTGTAAATACACCTAGGGTAACTCCCATTTCTTTCCATGTGGAGAGGTTTGGGGGCACTAGTCACATTGCACCTTCCATCCCTATGGTGTAGGCATCTTCACATGCTCATCCTAGGCCTAGTGTTAGTAATCCTATTTGGATACCAGAACCGATAGGTGTGAACATTGGGAACACCACTTAGATTCCTTCACATGTCCCATCATCTTTAAACCACATTCTTTTGAATGTATTTTTAATGACCCATCCTCCCCCTAACTCATGTGGGTCTTCAGGACAAAATGTTGCTACTAGCCATGTTTATTCTGCTACTGCTAACAAGGTAGTGTCATGGGGTTGAGTGCCTCTTCTTGTGTCAGCATGTCATGTACCTGTTTCTGGTTCATCTCATGTTCTAGCTCATGGAGCTCCCCATATACCTAACTATGGACCATATCATGGAACATCCCATGGAACACCTTATGGATCTTCCCATGGACATTCTTATGGATTGCAGTATGGACAAAACTATCAATCATATGGGTAGGGGTGTCAATAACCTGCTTACTCTTTTAATTATGGCTTTGTAGCACCTCATAATCATGGTACTCCACATCACAATGATTTCATGCATCCCTTCATGGGTCAAATAGGAGGACGTTATTATGGCTAAGGCCATGGTATTTACAGAAATCAACCTTACATTAATCAACACTACCAGGGAGCATGGAATTGACCATCTCAGCCTAGGCTTCCTTTCCTTGCGACATTGAAATTACTTGACTTGTCGAGATTGATGAATGATCCTGTTTATCATAACCCGGCATGGCCGAAATTCCAGACCAACCTTCCTTTGGACATTCCCAAGTTCAAAGGTAATCGTGGTGAAGATCCTGGTGAGCATGTCACCACTTTCCACCTTTGGTGCTCTTCCAATTATTTACACAATGATTCCATCCATTTGAGGATATTTCAACACACCCTCACGAGTCTTGGGGAGAAACGGTATATAGAGTTACCAGAGGGGTGGCTTATGATACATTTGATGACCTTTCCCTGACTATCCTTAATAATTTCTAGCTACCCATACGTTATGACGTCGATATCGAACTCTTGTCGACCTTCCGGAAAGACAAAGCCACACACATCTCAGATCATATCCAAGAGTAGCGTAGATGGAAAGGATTAACTAAAGCCTTTATATCACTAGATTTTCTTCTTGAATGGTTACTCAAGTCATTGTTACCTTACATCACGAAGGATGTTTCCACATCCAGAGTTCAAAACGAGGACCGAGCTATATTTAGGGTTCAAGAGTTGGATTTGATCTATGCTCAATTTGGACTTTTGTATGAGACTATACCAAATGCTCCAAGATCCAATTTCAACCCCAAGATCAAAACTGGGCCACATGCCAATGGTATTGTTGGCTCTACCAGTACCAAACCTGCGGACTCAGTTACAAAACAAGTGAGCCAATTATCGATTAACCAACCTACGTCAGGATAAGCTACGACTTCGTCTCAACCTACCCAATCGGCAAGTGTACTCTTCGTGCAAACGTCGAACCTGAAAGGAAACCAACAACGTGGAAGGAATATGAAAAAAGGAAAAAATAATCGTAATGGTGGGAATAAAAATGAAAATGCTAATAATAATGACAAGAACACTAATAATGTTTGGGGGGACAAGCAGCCTAAATGTAAGGTGAAGTTTCCTTTTAAGTTGTGTAAGGAAGATCACCTCAATCACTTATGCCCTTGTATGGAGGATGCCTCGAAGTTCATAGCACAGGGCCTAGCTGTGTTTACTAATCCTTTACCCAATAATAAAAATATGAACTCAAGGACCATTGATCCTGGTTGTGCATCTAGTGGAACTCAAAACCCACTGGAGGCCGCTAGTGGTCACGGTCATATCAACATGGTGAGAGATGCTAAAGTTGTGACTCATGGAAAAAATTATGGTTCGTCACAACCATACCTTGGGAGAAAACCTTCCCCACCTAAGATCCCTTTGCGAATTGAAAAGCCTACAGATAAACCTGAAGCTCCACCTCACATTCCTAAGGGAGTCTTAAAGTGTTCGGGGCACAATACTAATGCTTGAGCCACCCAGTACTATCCGATTGTTGAGGATTTGGGCCAAAATCCTTGTGCAATGTCCACGTTAGAAGTGCTTCAGACTTGTCCTCTGCAGAGGAAAGCTTTGTTGTCTTCTCTTGGGTTTAGTGACGATAGTTCTTCTTCCATCATCAAATTTGAAACCATGGGAGTACATCCTTGCTTTCATTACTATGTGTCTATTTTGATTCATGTAGAGTGTCTCAACAACACCATCATGCGTACTATCATTGATGAAGGAACTGCTGCTTCCGTGACGTCTTTGTCTTGTTGGAAAGGCTTAGGTTCTCCTACGTTGTCTCAATCTGCCAACATGTTGACAGATTTTGATGGTAGATTATTTCAGTCGTACGGTATACTTCCTTCTCCAGAGGTCCAATTGGGAGGGAAGACCATCACGATCGAGGTTGAGGTGATTGATGAGCCCCTTGACTACAATATTTTGTTGGGTAGGATTTGGATGTACAATATCCAAGCCATAGCTTCTTCCCTATTTCGAGTGGTATTATTTTCGTTTAATGGGAAGATTGTTACGATTGATCAAAAGTCATTCCATAACCAGAGTGTCAATGCATCATATGGATCCTCTATCCCTATTATCGATCATTATCAGCTGGAAACTAAGAATGTGGGTGTGGGTATGTATCCTTCTCTTATGGGAACCTTTAGTTTTCCTAAGACCATTCTTATGATTGGGTCTACTCTTGGTAGGGCTTCATCCTCATCGAAATCGGTATCATTTTTCACTACCCATATGGAAGATCCTTGGATTATTCCTTCACTGAGTACTTCGAGCATGCCTGTCGAAACAGATGTGCCATTTCCTGCAAAAATGGTGGCATATCAAGCGAATCTTGATCATGTTGCATATCTGAGTCCTTCCTCTTCATGGACAGAGGAGAATGAACCTTATGTGCTTCCTGCATGGGAAGTAGAGTCATCCCACTCTCATGACTTCCTTGATGATAGTTTTCCATCAAATGAAGCTATTCTTGAGGCCATGTCTGGGGTTGAGCAACCTTGGGAATATTTGCATCATCGATCGTATTTCCTTCCTAAGATCGATCCTTTGGAGTGTGATGACTTTAGGGAGATTCTTAGCGATAAAATTGGTAGCCCTATGGTTCCATTAAGCTATCCTGGTCAGATGGATGATGGGAACATGGCTAACTTGTCACCAACGATTCCTATCAATATTTCTCGTGATCCCAATAAGGTTGAGAATGTATACATTGGGGAGGGTTTTCCCCCGATGAGATCAAAGAGTATACCGAGTTGTTTAAATATTTTTGTGACATTGTCCCTTGGTCATACGAATAAATTCCAGGTATAGACCCTTGTATTATCGAACATGAAATCAAGACCTATCCAGATGCAAAACTGGTTCAACAACGTTTGTGTGCTATGAATCCTAGAAAAGCACCTGCCATTAAAGATGAGATAGAGAAAATGATTAAAGTTGGTTTTATTTATCCCATTCCCTTGATGGAGTGGGTTTCAAATCACGTTCCGGTGGATAAGAAGCAAGGACCAATCTGAATATGCAGTGATTTTTGTGACTTAAATCGAGCCTGTCCTAAGGATAATTTCCCCACACCATTTATTGACCAAATTTTGGATGAGTGTGCGGGAAGCGAGTTATTTTCTTTTATGGATGACTTTTTTGGATATAATCAGATTCAAATTAATCGTGAGGATCAACACAAGACCACATTTATTTGTCCTTGGGGTACTTTTGCATATCGAAAGATGCCCTTCGGCCTTAAAAATGCTAGAGCTACATTTTAGCGGGCCATGAACTTAATATTTCACAATCTTAAAATGATTATTGAAGTATATTTTGATGATCTCAATACTTATTCTCATTTGAGAGAGCGTAATCCATATCATTTGATATTAGTGTTCGAAATATGTCGTCATTATCAAGTTCATTTAAATCCTCATAAGTGCATCTTTTGCGTGACTGCTGGTCGTTTACTAGGATTCATCGTATCCAAGGACGGTATTAGAGTCGATCCCTTAATGGTTGAGGCAATACTTCAATTGTCTCCCCCGCATAATAATCAACACCTTCAATGTTTACAAGGCATGGCGAACTTCTTGTGGAGATTCGTGGTTAATTTTTCAGACTTGATTAAAGGATTTATGCGTCTGCTGAAGAAATAAACATTGTTTTACTGGGATGGGTAAGCCCATGAGTCTTTCGATGCTCTTAAGTGAGCATTAGAAACAGACCCCGTCCTTAGGCCACCAGATTATATCCGCAACTTCTTTATTTATGTGGCCACGTCTCAGGAGACGGTTGGTATGGTTTTGGTTCAGGAGGATGAGGAGATCCATGAGCATGTCATATATTATTTGAGCTGAAACCTCATTGATGCAGAACTTCCCTATTCCCATGTGGAGCAGTTGTCCTTAGCCACCATTCATGTAGTTCAGCATTTGAGACATTACATTATCCTTCGCCAAACTTTGGTCATAGCTCATATCAATCCATTTCAGTGTGTCCTCACTAGAAGGATGATTGGGGAAAAATATAATAAATGGATTGTAATTTTGCAATAGTTTGATCTCGAATTCGTTTCGGCAAAATCGAAGAAATCATTAATATTTGCAGAGCTCATATCATATTTTCCAAATTTGGAGGAGGAGAAGGCTTATGAGGATTCTTTTGTCGATGAGCATACATTCCTCATCTCAACTGTTGACCCTTGGTATGGGGATATCATTGTGTATTTGCAGACACTGAAGGTTCCTACTCACCTCTCATAGTATGAGCGGTGACAATTATGTCATGTAGCTAAGAAGTAACTCATAGTGGATAACACTTTGTACCCCCATGGGGTAGATTCCATTTTATGTCATTGTTTAATCCATGACGAGGCTGAGGTTGTGCTTAATTATTTCCACGGAGGGGCGTGTGGTGGTCATTTATCTAGGCTTTCTACAGCCCAAAAAATATTGAGAGCAAGCTATTATTTGTTGTCTATCTTCAAATATTGCGTTAAGCGGTCAGGAAATGCCACCATTGTGAGGTATTTGCATGCAATATGTGCTCGCGTCCAGTACCGTTGCATCCTATTTTCACCGCTTGTCCCTTCACCACGTGGGGTCTTGATTTTATGGATTGCAACCCAGCTTCAGCTGGGGTGCATCATCATATTATTGTGACTATCAATTACTTCACAAAATGGGTAGAGGCTATGCCCATAGTTAAATCCAACGGTGAGATAGCTGCACATTTCGTTTTCAACCAGATTATCACCCAGTTTAGCATTCCGAAAGAGATTTTAACTGACCATGGTAGACACTTTCAAAACAAAATGATGGAAGAGCTGGCTTCCAAGTTAGGATATAAGAAAGAGCACTCCTCTTCTTATTACCCTCAAGAGAATGAACAGGTTGAAGCAGTGAAGAAGTCACTTAAGTCTATTCTCCAATGAACCATCACACAAAGCAAGAATAATTGGCATATCATGTTGTATCTTTCTTTGTGGGCCTATAGAACCATAGTTAAGAGTGCCACTGGTTTTTGTCCCTATCAGCTTATGAATGGGGTGGAGTCAGTTTTACCGGTTGAATGCGAAATCCCTTCTCTGAAGCTAGCTGTGGAGCTTTTACCAGACACTTCCACATTGGAAGAGCATTTGGTCCACTTAGAGCAGCTTGATGAGTAGTGTCTAGATGCCTTAATGGCTCTAGAGGTTAACAAGCGTTGCATTAAGGTCCAATATGATAATTATGTCCGTCCGAGGAATTTTATTTAAGGTGACTTGGTCCTTTTGTGGGATCAAGATAAAGAACCCTTGGGGACAGGGAAACTTTAATCCCATGTGGCATGGTCCTTACGTGGTTAAATGAGTCTTAGAGAAAGGAACCTATGAGTTGGTTGATTATGAAGGGACAACCTTGGTGGAGCCTAGAAATGGGCTCTATCTCAAAAAATACTATGCATGATCTTCAACCAGGGCTGATTTTTATATATTATTGTACAGTTTTGCATTGCATATTTAGGTTTTCTTATTGTGATTGGGTTTGTTGATTATCTTTCATTTCTTATGGCAGATGTTGATGGAATCTTCCATTTACACAGGCTTCGCTGATGGTGTTATCCGCCACACTCAAAACTTATCTTCGGCTGCTTGGGCGATCTATACTCCTGCGGGTCAAGTATTGTCTTCAGGAGGTGTATGTTTATGGCCTTCTTCCAACAATGTTGCTAAATATAGCACCATCATTGAGTTATTGTGTGATTCCATTTCACATGGTGTTCTTTCTCTTGAGGTACATCTTGATTTGCATTTAGTGGTTCACAACTTAATGGCTTGTATCGTATTAGGGATCCGAAATTACTACAAAGATTCTTACGTGTTAGATTGCTAGAACAACAATTTGAGAATATAACATACATTCATGTTCCAAGAATTTTGATCAAGTTGCTGACTCATATGCTAACTATGTGTTAGATTGGAATTTGTTTTATAGACCATAAGCATATCACAAACACATTTTACACACATGTAAATAAAATAAAATTGATCATCATAAAAGTTTTTTCATTAAGTTCAAAAAGTGACGTCATAATACATAAGTGTCATATAAAAAATTGGGGCTTCTGAGCCACCAAAATATACTACATGGTCATACAAAATGAATACACTCAGGTCTCTAAGCCTGAGGTGGAGGAGGGTGCTGATCATGATAGCACACTATGGCTCTAGCTAGCTAGTGAAATAGTCGAACCCATGCTCATGGTACTCCAACCACCTAGCGATGCATGGCCTCAGGCAAGTCCTCGAATTGTGCCATGGGTACTCTATGTGTCAAATGAACAAAGTTCATGTGGATGCTTTGGAGCATCCGCTCCGCATCTGCACCCATAATATCATTACCTATTTCCCTCCATCGATGATGAGGGAAACCATCTGGCCGTCATGGTCCTACATCTACATATACACGACAAATTGTCACTATGTGTTGTCACACAAAAAACATGTCTTTTGAGTTCATATATCAAAGAAAAAAATTTAAATACTTCAAAATTTAAAAAGTGGGTTTTGGATTCTTTACCTATGTCTCCATAAGCCGCTCCTGGTGGTAGGGGCATATCCATATCTCTGCGGAAGTCTATCCCTACATAAGGGTAGTCATCTATGGCGATGATCTGTCTCTGCTACCATGGAAAGAACTCTGTTGGGTAGGGGTTAGCCACCCTACCACCCCCCAGTCTATGCATGACATTAGCCTCGTGTCATTGGGTTCGATCCCAGACTCCATGTGGAGCAATGTCTAGTCTAGGGCTCAGCACTGGCACCCGCTCAAAGAAAAATGTGCTCAAATATGCTCCCAAACTTGAAGTTCTGCACCCGGCCCATCTTGTAGTCACTGAGCTATTGTTTCATGTTGCTCAGTAGAGTAGTACTCCAATCATATACTGTAGGTTGCATACAATCTACTGTATAGAACATCATTGGTCATGAGGCCTGGTGGAGTGAAGCCAAAACTTCAATCCTGCCTAGTGCCAAAAGTATGGCTTCCAGCCCCAGAATATGAATAACGTTTGTCGGATTTGACTCCAAACCTTCTCCATATCCAGAAAATAGTACATAGCTATGTACTCATCTATGGTCAGCCCACCTCCTAGCCCACGGGATTGGAGGTTCACTACCTCCCCTCGTCGGGACAAACTTGTGATGAAATATATGTCCTCAATCTCAATGCTGAGCGACATACCATCTATTTGAAATGATTCAGACTCTGGATCCCAATAGCCTACCAATAGCTTGAGTAGGCTTGGTTTGGCTCTTAGGCTGCCAAGACACCAAAACTTGTACAAACCACATACCCATATTGCTTGTTGAGCCATAAGATTACCTTGAACAGCTTCCTCAACATCAACATTTTCTCTTTCTCTCCACTCTAGCACCATCCTGCACAAAAACCAATTTTTTTATCATGATTTTCCCATTAAAACCTTGTTCGCAACCCTATACATGTCTGTTTTCCAAACAACCGCATATGTACGTGGGTTTTGGTGCATTTTCCGTGTATGGTGAGCCCTACACATGGAAAAAATCCCAATTTCTGCGTGAGCCGAAATGCCTAAATTACGATGGTTGAAAGAATTAAATTGACCATGAAAATTTAAATGTTTTTGCATCAAAATGAAAGAGAGGGGCATGAGTTTCTACCTGGATCAAACGTGGAGGGATTCCACTCGACGATGCTCCCGGAATTCGCTTCGGAGTTCTGAGCTCAAATGCACTGTGTTGGGTAAAAAATTCAAATGGTATAATTTTTTTTAAATTTTTCACTATTTATAGAAAAATTTTTAAATTTTTACCCACTTTCTATAGTTTTTTACCGTTTCTGACCGTTTTGGGACCGTTTGAACTAATTTGATATTGTAGGAATCCATTTTGAGTGTGGTTTGACCGTGTCTTTGACCCCTTCATGCCTATTTCATGTATTATGTATAAAATGACATTTAGGTTAGGTTTCACATCTGTTTGCACTTTGCATAACCTTATGACCGTTTCATCTTAAACCTTAGGTATGAACCCATTCCATCTTGTCACAGAACCTTCTTGTTGCTTTTAGAAGTGACATGTTGTGAATGGTAAAGATTTCCCATACATGGGTACCCTAGTTAGATCATGTTTTTCATTTGGTTCCCATGCCGACATTTCTCCTTTAGTGTGTGGGAGTCCTTTGTATAGTACCACCATGACTTTGAGCAAGAGCTTCATAGTCCTCTTGAAATTTATGCCGGCCATTTCCCCAGGACTCGCTTGCATATGTCAAGTTTTAATTGCATTATCAAGAGTTTTGCTTGCCTTATTGACCCTTACGTCGGCTTCCCTGACTTTGATTATCATCCATATAGCCTAATATTGTCTCATGTCTAGCCAAGCAAAGCCTTTTTATATATCTTTTGTAGCTTGATTCCCCATTTTTTACTAGGAGGGAACTTTGCTCTGAGTGTTGTTATCTTGCACATGTTTCCTTGCATTGAGCATAGGTATGTTCCACTGCTTGGAACTAGTTTGTTTGTCCCTTGACACTCGTGTCCTCCTATATTTGTAACTATAAACCACTTTTATTCCTTTTCAAGATTTTCAAAATATCTGAAAAAGTCCAAAAAAATAAAAAAACAAAAGCCAGACAAGGAAATATGTTATCTTTGGCAGCAATCGATTCATTTTTCCTTTGAACAGAGCATTGTATATCACATCTGTTGGGTGGGTTAATAGTTTGAATTTAGGAGTTGTACTTGTTTCTCTTAGTTTATCTCCACCAACCGGTTAAGCTTCCAGTCCCTATGGAGCCTATGTTGATGCCTCCTATGTCGTGGAGATGTCCCAGTTTTGCATATTGAGTCTATGCTACCTACATTCAGTCACCGTTTGCATTTATTCTCTTGTTCGAAGGAAGTTGAATCCTGATTCGGTCATTCCTCAATTGTCTTGACTTTTCATGTTGGCCATTCTTGGTACTATTATTGGTTCATGCACATCTTGTTCAATTCCTTCCACATTATGCAGCGTTGATGAGTACCTCGTGTTGGTTGATGGGGGATTCCTTAATGCCCTCCTTCCAGTGGATTCCATCCCATCAAATTTAGATCATTTATTCTGGGATAGGATTCTATAGTCATTTGAGTGCCTTTAGACTTATATTCATCAGTGGTAGGTTCTCTCTCCATCGACAATTTTGGGAATACATCAATGTCCCCTGATCGATTGATTCTTCTAAGTGTTCGACCTCAACACATCTATTCACACTTGTTAGATTGCACTCTAGTACCTTGATTTCCATTTTCATTATCGGTGGGTGATATCACATTTGTTAATGGTATACATCAATGACCGGTAATAAGATGATGGACTACTATGTTCGACCTTGACATCTCTATTAACATAGTAGTACATGTACTCATAGCGGTTTGTGTAGAAGACTTTCCATATTGGTGGCATTCCACATATGCTACTGCCTTGATCGTGCCAATGTTCATGAGATTTCAGCTCTCATGACTTGATTCCAGTGTATGTCAAATATCTTCAGCCATTATGGAGATCTTGATCCTTTGTATATCTTCACCATGGATATTCTGATCTATTATATATTGTACATGGCGATGACCACACATGTCACATTTTGTATATCATGCCTATTCATGGCCATGGTACTCTTAGGGATCCAGGAATGTTATATGTATTTGCAGTCATATGCAAAGATTGATTATTGTACTATACTAATGGATGGTTGGTTCTTCCATCTGGTTCTTCATCACTCCACTTCTAGGATGGATTTATAATGTATTTTGGCCATCATGTTACCCCTCTGACCTCATACATTAGGGGGTATCTGTTACAGCTGATTTTACCACACATGGTTGATCACACATTTATGGTGTTCCCTGTCCATCTGTTGATTCTTTGAACCCCATGGACCAATATTGGACCTTTGATGTTTCCAATATCATCCCAAAAAACACCTGTTATTTGTTGTATGTGAATTTTAATCCCTTTCTCGTGTATATATGCGGGTATTGACTTTAAACCCGCATACATAGGGATGTGTGCATAAGTCCTAATATTTTTGGAGTTTTTCTTGATGTGTATATGAATCACTTGTATATTGGCCTTCCATATTCCTCAAGATCGCTCAGATTTGACCCTCCATTACCCCTTTAGAGTGCTATATAAGAAACCTCTTGGACACATTGAAGACGAGGAATTGAAGAGAAAGAAAACTATAGTCCATTGTTGCCATAACTTGCTTGTACTTGAGTCCGCATCCCTTTTTCCCTTGGAGCACTTTGTGTTCTTACCAAGATTTCCTTTGCTTGTGAGCTTGCTATCAAGAGATGGAGGATTGAGGTGGTGGATGCCCAGGTGGAGGACTCAGTTTCTACAGTTCGCAGACGTACCGACAGAGGTTGTAACTTGTGTAATCTCTAATTTAATTAATATAAATATCTTTTCATGTCTAATAATTTGCATTTAAATGAATATTGAATCCATGGATGTGTTTAATTGCTTATGCATTATTGATTATATATGCTAGAGTAGTCCTAGCACTATATTATATAGCATGCTTGCCTTGTTTACTATTGTTGAGAGTGAATTTCTAAAGGAAGCGAAATTGGAAAAAACTCAACAGGGATCTACTTCAACCATCTAGAATAAGGTATGATTTGAGATCCTTTATTGTTCGATGTTTTATTTCTCTTGCATATTGGGAAGGGATTGATTTCTATGGTTTCTATGTCTGTTGTGCTACACCCCAAGCCATAGGAAGTTTCTCTCTGTAACAGGCCCATTTTGAGTTGAAATTTCCTCTAATTCCCCATGTGCATAGCATGGGGTAAGGACCTGAACATTTCTCACTATTTCACATCTGTGATCTATACCATTTATTGAGATGACATGTCATACTGCATCCATTTGTTGCACCAATTGAACCACTTGAATCCATATTCCATGCCTTTCATGAGTATTGGGACCTTTTCTTGGGATCACTAACGTTTTGTTGGGACCCCTTTTAGGTCTTCCTTGATTTGAATTCTATCATGTGATTCTTGTCTTCCATTTATGTGTATTTCTTATTAACATTCTAGACACACATTTATGATCAGGTATCCTTGTTATGTGTGCAGATTCAAGTTATGGTTTCTCTCCTCAAGGTGGTACTGATCTCCTCTTTCGAGTTGATTCATTTCCTCCACGTTCTCCCCCTTGATCCAGTAGGACCCCCCTCTGTTTGATTAAAATAACCCACCGAGCCAACCCCTGCATTTTACATTGCTCAAAGCCTTCCTTTACATGGATGACATTTTTTAGAACCCCTTGCATTTCACAACCATTCCTTTCAAATCCCCTTAGGATTTGGATTCCATATGGATTGACATATTGAGTTGAAACCTCATATATTTCCTCATATCGTCACTTCTGGTCTAGGTCTCTCGGACTCCCACCTTGGATTTTATGTTAAGATCTTTTCTAACTCCTTAAAAAATGAAAATATTGCCAATTTATCTTGTTCGTTTTAGACTCGTTAAAGGATTTGAAAGAATTATTTTCTGGTATAAGTTTACCCCTTTTTGGGGCTTGATGGACTATTAAAAAAAAAGGAATACTCATCTACAAGATCTCTCCACTGCACACTTTTATTTTTTTCGGGCCTTGGAGGGTAACTTTACAAAAAGGAAAACCACTGGAGTCTTCTTACTATTTTCATAATATCTAAAATTAAAAACATTGAAAAGAACTTATTGACCTTCGATTGATAAAACCAATTGGATTGTATCATCTCGAACACACTTCTATACTTTCTTTGAGCTGATGAAACCACAAAGAAGAAAAAATGGGTGCTTCATAGAACTGATGCATATTACATCCAGTCCATTGTGTCAAAAGCATTCACAGTCACCTTTGTTCAGATTACTCTACAATGAGATACCATTGGAATCACCCTTGGAGTCCCCCTCCTTTTTTCTCCACAATATTTCCCTTTGCGGTCATCCTTTTGCAGTCACACTCAGTACAAACACCCCCCTTCCTCTTCCCCATATCTATGTTTACCTCCCCTGCTATCAACTTCATATGATTCTAGGTTAGCCTTTCTATCATACTCTAAACAAATTATTTTTGAGTCTCGTTACTCATTTCCTCTCGTATCCCTCTCCTGAGTTCCATCACCACCATCATTGGTGAGTTCCTATGGACCATTTGGAAGGGAAACCTTATCTCCCTTTTAGCTGGTTGCTTCTCACATGCTCACCATTAGCTCCTTAATTACACTATTAATATTTTTACATGGTATTAGTCTTTTCATCACTTAGTTGAAGACCCTAGATGCCATTTGACTTTAGTAGATTGGCGAGTCACTCTGAAACCCCAATAATTATTATGTCCCTTCAGGTATCCGAGATACATTAGAGTTAGAATTTAGAATCCCTCATGCTTCAAAGTAACTTTAGTTCCATTTGCAGTATGTTTTACCATTGAGATTCATATTCTCTGTTTCCTAAGTACTCCCAGTTAATGGACCCATCAGCACATAACTTGTGACCATGCCTCCATGTTGCATCCCATTATTTCTAGTATCATTCCTTCATATCAACCACCATTGGACTACTAGTTTCATCCATGTGTGAGTCCTTAATGAGACACCATAATGTACATATCAACTATTTTCTATTATTCAAGTCCCCCTATGGACCTTACCATCTATGTATATTGAGATGTTCATATGATCATAGGTATGCCAACCTTGTTATTCATTTCACATTATTTTTACCTCAATCATTATTGAGGATTTGTAGTTTCAGTAATAGCCCTTGTAGTTCATGTGCAACGCATGCTCCATCCCTTGAGATAGCTTCGATTCTCGACTCTCCTTCCACTCATTTCCTTCCAGCAATAAACATATATAATTTAAAGGGATTATCTTAGCCCATGGGAAAAATTTAAAGATTTTAGTTTTTTGATGGGAATTTTTTATTAAACCCTTATTTCCTATGCATAGCCCAAATTTTATTCTTTTATTTTTTTAAAATTAGATATTAGCCCCATAAAATATAGAATGCTTACCCCAAATCAAACAAATTTTCTCCTTCCAAATTTGATTTGGAGCTCTGATCGCCCAAGAAAATTTGGAGCTACCTCTCATTCGCCCTGATTTATGGAAATAGTAGTTGTTGGGAGTGATATCACCCACCATCAATTATGGAAATCGAGGGACAATTAGATTGCAAGATTCTTATAGCACCTTTGACAACTATTCACACATTATTAGTTGAAAATTTTAAGCACATCGTTATACATAAGGTTTGAGGTTAATATAGAGAAAGGGGGAGAGTGGGTGGTGATGGTAGGCCTCGAGTTGTAGGATGGGGTTAGATTGATGGAGAGTGAATCTGGGTGGCTCAGGTCTCAAGAGCGAAAGGGAGGGGTGAGTGGTAGGGGAAAACAAAGAGAGAGAGAGGGGGGGGTTGGGGGTTACAGGAACTAAGTTGGGTCATAAGGGATACTGAGCCTTCAAAGAGAGATAAACATGAATGTTGTAATAAAATGTTACAATAAGAATACTAAGACATTAATGTGGTTAGATTTTGTTTGGACACTGTACAATTGAAGTGTCTTTGGTGCAGCACTCTCATCATGTCTAGGCCTCCAAGCCGTGACACACGATCATCCATGCTATCACTAATCTTGACGACATTTTATACTATGAAATTTGCATAGTCAATGGTGTTAATGTCGCTTTCATTGCAATTATGTGCAGTTATTTACAAACATGTGTTTGAGTTGGGAATAGTTATTTTGAAAGACAAACTTGATATTGTGTCTTAATATTGCAGCACGAATGTCTCATGATCTCTATTCCCATTAGATTTCCTACATGCATATTTTAAGGTCCTCGGATAAAGAGATTGGATGGAGGAGCATCAAGCCAATTAGATTGCAATATTCTTATAGAAACTTCAAGCAATTGTTCACACATTATTAATTTAAATTATTAAGCACGCCATTATACATAAGGTCTGAGGTTACAATAGGGGAAGGGGGAGAGAGGGTGGTCATGCTAAGCCTCGAGTTGTAGGAGGGGGTTTACCTGGCTGGAGAGGAAGTCTTGGTGGCCTAGGGATCAAGAGGGAAGAGGGTGTGTGGGGGGAAAACAAAGAGAGAGAGTGAGAGAGGGCTGGGGGTTATGTGTACTAGGTGGAGGCGTAGGGGATACCAATCCTTCAAAGAGAGACAAACATGAAAACTAGAATAAAATGTTACAATAAGAATACCAAGCCATTAATGTGTTCATGGTATGTTCTAAAACTAGACAGTTTAAGTGTATTTGGTGTAACACTCTCATCATGCATGCACCTCCAACCTACGACACATGATCGTCCATCCTATCTCTAATATTGATGATGTTTTGTATTAGCACCTATGCATGGTCAATGATTTCAATGTTGTTTTGATTTTAATTATGTGCGATTATTAACAAATAGTTGTTGGATTTGATAACAATTATCATGCAAGATGATCCTAATCTCATGTGTTACTATTATAGCACGAATGTCCCATGTCCTATTACATGCATATTTTAAGGTCCTAGTAATAGAGGGCTTGTACATGAGAGCATCAAGACAACTAGATTGCAAAATTATTATAATGGATTCAAGTAGTTTCTCACCCATTATTAATTTAAAATCTTAAGCACATCATATACATAAGGTTTGAGGTTACTATAGGGGTAGGCGAAGTGCAGGTGTTCATACTAGGCCTCGGGTTATAGGAGGTGGGTTAACTTGATGGAGAGGTAGGATTGGTGGCTTAGGGATCAAGAGGGGAGGGGGAGAGTGGTTTGTTGGGGGTAAATGAAGGGAGAGAGAGGGGGTGGGGGTTAGGGGTACTAGGTGGACGTGAAGGGGAGACTGATCCTTTAAAGAGATACAAATGTGAGTAATGGAATAAAATATTACAATTAGAATACCAATTCATTAATGTGGTCACATTATGATCACACACTCCACACTTGAAGTGTCTTTGGTGCATCACTCTCATCATGTATGTGCCTCGAAGCCATGACACATTATTTTCTATCCCATCACTAATCTCAGTGATGTTTTATATGATCACCTTTTCATGCTCGGTGATGTTAATTTTCCTTTCATTGTAATTATGTGAAGTTATTTCCAAACAATTGTTGGAGTCTGGAATAATTATTGTCCAAGACGTTCCCAATACCATGTATTTTTATTGCAACATGAATGTCACATGCCCTCTATTTCTACTATCTTTCCTACATGCATACTTTAAGGGTAGAGTAGGATAGTAGATACATACATACATATTCTAATAAAGGGAAGAGTAGCCTAGATAAATTTGACGATAAAAATTCATGTCATAAACCATTGTTCAGTGATGTCAAAAACACGTATCTGCCCCTTTTCTACCATCATACCGACAAGGAGCAACCAGAGCCTTGGAAAGATAGGTAAGTGCATTAAGGAAAGGGAAAGTTCTTACAATAAATAATTTTATTGAGGTGTAAAAGCCTTGGTGAATCTTACTAATTCTCAAATTTGCAACCACAAATCTTTTGCTATTTCTAAAAAATAATATTCAATTTTCTAAAAACTTTATATCATTGTTGGGTAATTTTGGCGATTTCGAGTGTAAAAAAAAGTTATCCGATATAATTTGGGATTATAATCTTTGATGAAAAGGAAACTTGGATAATATTTGTATTGGAATAAACATTGAAAAATAGCCCCATGGGATAAATTTCTCCGTTAAAAGTTTCCTTGGTTGGGGACTAGTCAAGAGATGCCACGTGGCCATGGAACAACATATGATTTAATATCCTTTTCTTGAAATTTCTGTCAACATATAGGATTATGAATATAGAAATGTAATTTTGCGCCCAGTGGGTCTAGCCACTAGCATGAGGTTCTTGCATCTTTATATATTCCCTGATTCTTGCATGTGTCTTCCCTTGCTGGCCAGAGCTTCTTCAAATGCAGATGAAGTTGTGTCGACCATCAAGGGGAAGCCAGGGAATATGTCCCAACTATGCAAGGGTGAATTCAAAAAAACAGTAAGTGTTAGTATCCAACCCGTACTCAATATATCTACTTGGATATAGGAGTGGGATTGTGTGAATTTGAATGGGGTTATTACCTCTTAGGATACCTGAATAACTTATGCGTGATGATCACAATTATTTAATCAATGAAAGGTAATGCACCCAACACCATGTCATTGACTTCTACACTCTAAAATAAATTTCTATTTTGGATCTTTAGCAATGTCACAGCAATTTTAAATCCCCAGAGAGGACTTGACTTTTAACAAAGGTTGAGGCCACTTGATTGTGTATCTTGTTGAGGGATACAGTTGATCCAATGTTCTTTGGAATTGAAAATGGGTACAATATCTCTGATTCATATTTGGAATTGAGGAGAAATGTCTAAGTTGATCGAACATTTCCACTTTTAGGTACTACTCTCTTCTCTCTTTACTTTGTCCCGATGAAATTACAAGATGGGAATTTAAATTTTCTTGTTCTAGAATTCTAAAAACATGTAGTATGGGTAAAGAAATTATGGGTAACTAAAACCAATGTTTGTGTTAAATTAGATACATTTTGTTGCTTGATGTTAATGGTCAGGAATTCCCATATACAAAATTTGATAAATCTCGAAATAATCATCTTTGTTGAACATGGTCTTAACAATCTCGTTAAATTGAAGTCATACCTCCTTACAACCATAATTTTTATGATATATGCATGTTTACTACTTGAATTATGTAATTTTATTTTTTTGAAATGATTTATGTTACTTCTTTAATTTTAAATTTTTAAGTTATGATTATTTTTTGTTATTCTATGTTTATTTTTTTTTAACAAGAACGGTTATGTTGCATTAAGCGGCATTCTGGCAAGCCAGAATCCGAAAGTTACAAATCTGAAGAAAGTTGGTGACCTCTAACAGTGCTGCCAACCTTCTTGTGAATGTCTTGGGAGACAAATCCCATCTGCGTCTAGAGCTAATTCGAGAAAATGACAACAAATGCTTACAAGAGTAAATTCTCACAAACTGTGAGCAAAGTAGAAGACAAAAGCAAAGCATTAAACCGAGTGGGATGAAAGCCCCTTAAAGAAAGGATCCATCTTTTTCTGAGAACCTAGAGAAATGATGGAGGCCGCCTCCTTTTCTCTGCGTGCTTTATTGGACTTTCGCCCTCGGGTAAGGGGTGGAGACGGGGCTGAAATGTCTTCAGGTTCAAAATTTTCCTTAGAGCCGCTAGAGGGGAGTGAGACAGCCAGACCTGTAGGGGCAGAGGGTTCAGGATCTGAAGCCCGAAATTCCTTCGCTACTACTAATTCTGAGGGGGCGGGATCCGAAAGGATTTCGATTGCCGGGGCGTCTTCCTTATCTGCTGATGCTTCTGGATCTAGGGCTTCATCTTCCTTCAACGCATCAAAGCTGTTTTTATTTTCTAGGGTTGCCTCTACTGAGTGGGTGGCCTTCGGAGCCTGGGCTGGCTCCTTTCGCCTTGGCTTCCTTCGCCGGTTAGATACTGGCTGAAAATCACCTTCTTTGACTGGTCTCGCATCCTTAGAGGCTTTGGGGCAGATTTTTGCGAAATGACCGTAAGCATGGCACCGGAGGCACTTAAAGGGAATCTTCTCGTAATCCAGCTCTTGGATATGGCACCATTCCCCCAGGGAGAGCTGAATGGCTTCCGGAAGTCCTTTCTCAAGGTTAACCTCAACACAAATACAAGCGCATGTAAATTGATCCCTTTTCGGCTCCACACTGTCCAGGAACCGCCCCATCTTATTTCCAATCTCCTCCAGAGATCCTTTCCCCCATAGATGTAAGGGAAGATGAGGCAGCCTAACCCAAATAGGGGCTATGGTGATCTCATCTCCGGGATTGAAATCAAGAGTCCAGGGGGCTAAGAACAGCCCCCTCGACCCCATGAAATAGGGTCCAGATCTGAAAACTAAATCATGGTCCTCTTTCCTCGAGAAGCTGAAGACAAAAAAACCCCTACCTACTGCACACATAGAAACGGTTCCATGTATCATCGGCTTCCAACAGTATTCCACCCATGCCTCCACCGTTTTGGGGCTAGGCCATAACCCTATAAACTTTCCAATGAGGCCTTTTTCTGCTAGAAGGAGGGCAAGATCGCAGGGCTCCTCTGGGGATAGCTCAAGACAAGGGATCTCCTCCATCTTCTTAACAAACTTAGACAAGAGAGAAGGCTTGGCTTTAGGTCCTGAATGGACTAAAGCTTTGAAAGCTTCCAAAGGATCTTCTCCCATCTCAATAATCGGATCTGGGGCCATTGTAGCAGGTCGGCGACCACCAGAAGACAGGAGCCAAAACCACTGCTCCAAAATGCATGCAAAACGCTCTGAACGCCGATCCGCAGCCCTGAAAGCAAAGAAACCCTGAAGATGGAGATCCACGCACCTGCAAAAATGAACGCCTCGCTTCACGTCGGCCGATCCAATCTCTTCGGGAGCGTGAACCTTGTCTGATGGGATCTGAATAATAAACAATCTGAGCGGGCCTTGCCGCGATCCACCCTAGAAGCTGGCTGGATGAGCCACCCAAGCGTTCATGGTGGCGGCTCCGTTATTCTATGTTATTCTATGTTTATTATTACGAGTGTTGTGTTTATAAAAATGACATGTTGTGAGCCTTCCCATAGCCCACTAGCAAATTTGGTAGAAAGTAGTAAATCAACATATAAGTATTATTATAAAGAGATATTTTCTTCAAAAGGATAAAGCTATAAGTACACAAGTGGCATGACTAGATTCATTAAAACACTCACAAAAAAATCTATAATAAGGTGAGGTTGTGTCTAGTCGCGATGTGCATGAAAACCTGCTTGTTTGACTCGAAAATATAGCCATTATAGAATTCCTCATTTTTCATCCATTTTGTCAAATCCGCCACGGGGGGACACTCAGAATAACTCGTTACATAGCACGTTCATTTGTAGGATATTAAAAAATCTCCCTAATTTCATTAAATATTTGAAATTCGTCCTAAAATTGTATTGTTGAACCCCCCTCACAATACACCATTTCAATTAAGAAAACCCATAGTTTCACCAGATATTGTAGGTATCCATTTTATCAACCCATTTTTAACACCCCCTTTATATCATATTGTAAATTTGTAAGAACAAGTGCCCTAATGCACCTTAGTATAAGAAAACAAGATGATAAATAAAATATAGAAAATGATAATAGTGATCCGAGTGGGATTCCAAGGGCGATTGATTCATTTCTAGCATTTGATAATGGATGACACAACGAAATAGTAATGGGGAAGGAAAAACCCATAAAAGGAAGCATGGTCAAGAGATCAATTTAACAACGAATGTGAAATACTGATAGTCCAATAGTTAGTGCAATTCTTAGAAAAGATGAGAGTTTCACATCTTTCACACCAAAACCTGCTAATCTACCAATTTTATATGATGTAACTACATGTATAGCCATACAGAGCTCATGTTTTTATAAGCTTAATAAATCAAACTCCATAAAATATATTTTAATAATCCTAATAAGTGTTTTATATTCTTTTTTTAAAGCTATGTGTAATACATCCATAGTAAAATATGATACAATAACACTATTATTGTTTGGATAATATATGTGCATATATCTTCTTCTGCTTAAAGTATTCTAATTTTAGTGAACACAAATTCTTCCACAACAAATGAATCTCATTTCTATATCTACACAAGATCAAAATTAGTTCAAAATTACAGAAGATTCTCTTCATTTCCTATTTAAAATCTTTAAATAAGTTAAATGACACTCCCATATAGATTTAACATTGGTTATCCAAGAGGTTATTGATTTTTCTTAGGTCGAGGTGTATTCTATTTTGGAATATTTATAATTTCATTTAATTGGGAAGAGTTTTATGTATGAAACTAAGACAAAGATCCACAAATTTTTTATGTATATTGTCCAATGATATAATCAAATTATTTGGTATTTTTTAAGATAGATATATGGAGTTATATTTCAATTGGAATTAAGATTTCAATAATATGATTAATGTAATGATATGAATATTTTCATTTAAAAATTATTTAACAAAAAATAAATCATAAGCATAATGATAATATTATAGAAAAATTATTTCAAATTAAATATTGTACTATAAATGTTTTCATATAGA
>LPNX010212913.1:45865-65752 GCA_001517045.1 Pseudotsuga menziesii
TGGATTTTTATTTGAGCTGCTTCGAAGTTGCAGTGTGGTTTTCTAAGTATAAGTTTTAGAAGTAATTTAAAAATATATTTCATATGAATGCCAAAATGCGTGTATGATACCTCAATGGATAGAAGATTCGTTGGTGAATTTGTCGCTATCAACTCCGCTCAGTTGTGTGTTAGGAATGGCAGGGTGTACACCTCTGCAAGGCACAGAAAATTTTTCATTTGTTTGAATGTGGGCTAATTCTATTTTCTTAAGCCCTCGACTGAGGTATGAACCTCGACCGAGGTATTTAAATACCTCGGTCGAGGTCTTAACGAAACTTCGACTGAGGGTTTGTAAAGCCCTCGGCCGAGGGTTTAAAAAACCCTCGGTCGAGGTTTCGTTAAGACCTCGACCGAGGTATGAGCTTGGTCGAGGTCCTAGTCATGTAAACTCCTTTGGAGCAAAAGCCCGGTCGAGGTTTCGTTAAGACCTCGACTGAGGTATTTATTAACCCTCGGTTGAGGTTTTAATACCTCGACCGAGGGTTAAGAAATACCTCGGTCGAGGGCTGAACAAAACCTCGGTCGAGGGCTTGATAAAACCTCGGTCGAGATATTAAGACCTCGGTCGAGGGTTTAACAAGCCCTTGATCGAGGTGCGTTTTTCTGTTTTTGCCGAAATGCGCTTGCCAAAAAGTGTTACTCAGGTCCGTGGATTCACCCATTTAGCAATCTGTTAGTGAGTCATAGGGTTAGTAGAGATGATTGTATAAAACAGAGTTCAATTGATTTAGATACGAAGATGTTGGTTATCTCATACATCTTAGAAAGCTCAAAGAAACTTATTTAGCTCACAGAGCTTGAGAGACAGAGATGATATGATTGAGTGTGTGGAGCTCAGAGAGCATAGAGCAAAGTTTTTGTGTTTTATGACTGCTTGATTTAATGAAAAACACGATTTTTATACTCTGCATATGTTTTCTTAATTGACGTCTTCTTTTCAACAACGAGGACCATTATTTTAATTCTCCGTGTATGAATTTGTTAGTCTGTGTAATACAAGAATTCTGCATGGTGTTCCAGGAAGAAATTGATCATTGAATTGATCAATTTACTTATAGAATATCATAGAGTTAAAGATATGCAACTTGGACAGATCCACGGTTGTCATCCAATTCCACAAAAAAAAGTTATGCCTAAGATAACCATAAACTAATCATCCATACGACTGAAGATCATAGGGTGGAGATTAGAGGTGGTTGAAGATCAACGGCTAAGGTGGATTCCGCTGGAGAAAGAGCGCATAATATAAAGAAGGGGTCGAGTTGCAGAATTTAAAACTAATCGTTGTGAAGTGACTGGAGATCGATGACCGAGATCGATCATAAAAATAGATTGATGGTGCACAACAATTTCCCTGGGAGGAGTTGCGTGGTTTAGAAAAATTATGATGTGCGGAAAATATTTATAAATTTTTTTTCATCTTATTTGGAGTCCATTGTCGATTTAGTGGGGACAGTAGTCAGATGGTCCACAAGTCATTTTACAGATTTAACAAGCAAGCTTGTTAACAATCTGGATGGGTGCAAAATTTAGGTTATGAAAAAGAATTTATCGTGGATTTGAATTCCAATTGACAACGGGGAGGACAGTTAAGATACTATTGGTTGTTGATTGGATCAGGGAATTGCTGACTAGACATACATCTCTTTCCTGGAATCAGATGGGTATCAAATAAGAAAAGGGATTCTATGTGAAGGTATGAGAGTGTGATCACATTAGTCTTTGTCTCTGAAAGATTGTGAGTTGTTAGTTTATGAGGTTGGAGTATTTTTTCTGTATAAAAGGAAAGGTTATTTTTACTCCTCTATTACTAACAGATTCATAGAAAGTCATTAGTGACAAGAAAATTGTATCTAGTAGTGAATTGTAGTGACAAGAGATGGAGGTTAGATTTGGAAGAGGTCGAAGCAGGCAAGGAAGACATGTTGTCAATGCATAATTGAGAGAGGAGATAAGAACTTTGAGAGAAAGGATGGAAACCTTAGAAGCTAGCATACATCATGAGCACACTCGAGATACAAGTGATGAAGAGAAACTCGAAGAGGAGGAGGAAACAACTATTGAAACTCCTAAGGTAAGAATTTTTAGGTCTATTTCTGGTGCAGGTCCTAGTTCAATAGCTGATGTGCCATTCTACAGTGGAAGCTTGGATCTAGAAGAGTTAATTGATTGGATCAAAGCTATGAACAAACACTTCAACTATGCTTAAATTAAAGAGGACAGGCAAGTTAAAAGGGCATGCATCCTTGTGGTGGGATGATGTGCAAGAGGAAAGGATATTAAAAAGCAAGGATCAATAGCTAGAACATAATGACAGCTAAACTAAGAGGTAAATTTCTTCCTAAGGATTATAAGTTGATTTTGTTTAGGAAAATACAAAATCTTAAGCAAAATTCGATGATAGTTAGGAAGTATGTTAAGGAATTTTTTAAGGTAAACATAACATCTGGACATATGGAATACACACATGAGAGGGTAGCTAGGTATATTAATGGTCTAATATTTTATATACAAGATGAATTTGGTTTGTTTTCATTGACATATGTTGAGGAAACATATTAGGTTGCTTTGAGAACTTAAGAGAATTTGATTAGAAAATAGAGTCAGAAAGAGAAGGTGAGAGGCTCTGGAGGAAGGGAACAACAACATAAAGGTGAAGCTAGCAGTTCAAACCAGCAAATACAGTTTGACAGAACTAATGATAATAGAGGTGGAAGAAATGATTCAAGAGGAAGAGGTGGACAAGTAAGATGTTACACACGTGGAAAGATTGGCCATATGTCATGGGATTGTTTTGAGAATGTTGCAAGATAGAGAGGAGCACAAGTACTATAAGCTAAACCTGAAGCTCCAAAGGAATTAGAGGTGGCTGTGAATTACCCTAAACAGGGTGAAGCCTTATTGTTTAAAAAGGTAATTGATGATTCAACTCAAAGGAGGAGCCCGTTTAAGATAGCTTGCAAATTTGAAGGTGAGTGTTGCAAGTTGATTACACGTTGATTATTAATAGTGGTAGTATTGATAATTTGGTGTCTACAGAAATGGTGGACAAGATGAATTTAAAGAGGACAATACATCTAAAACCATACAAAGTTGCATTGCTACAGAATGATCATCAAGTTCTTGTGAGTGAACAATGCCAAGTAATGTTTCAAATTGGAAGTTATCAAATGAGGTAAAATGTGACATCATAGAAATGGATGCTTGTCGTGTTTTATTATGAAGGCCTTGGTGGTTTGATAGAGAAGTAGTGCATGAAGAAAAGAGGAATGTCTATTCCTTTGAAATGAATGGAAAGAAACATAGTCTTCCTCCCTTCAGAGGTAAGAAAGAGGAAGTCAGTAGTCAATTGTTGATGACTACTCACAAGAGGACTATGAATGATTGGAAAGCTGAAGATGAGGTAAAATTAATTTCACAAGTAAATGATTTTTAAATTAAAATGACTAACAAGGTGTACACTGATTGGATGAAGGAAATAACAAACCTACAGGAAATTTCATGCAAGCATGGAATTTATGGAGGAAGCATAGTGTGAAGTCATAAAGGTTGGTGAGAGGTATATTACTAATGAAATTACTAAATATGGTGATGTGATAGAAACAAGAAAAGGAGAGAAGAACCAATAAATTCATGTAAGGAATTCTTGGATGGCAGAAATATTCATGCTAATGCATTTTTTATTTTCTTATGCAACATGGAATCTAATTCATTTATATGCAGATGAAGGAGAACCTCTTGAGAAATTGTGTGTAGGTCAGAGGAAAAAAGAACTTAAATGTTCTATGGAGTTCGAACATATGCTAGAGAAACCGAAGGACCAATTACAAATAGAGTGTTCGAAGACATGGATGAAGGGACTGTTCAAAATAAGAACACTGCCCAAATTTACACTTTGGGTATCTGTTGAAATCCTACATAAAAACAACAGAGAGGAAGCTCATGGACAACGGCCCATGAAGAATTTCAAGCTGGGGAGTCTGATGTAGGAGCATAGGCTTAAGACGACAAAGGGAACTCTTAAGGAGACCTAGGGTCTCATACATTTGTAATTTTATTTATTTTGTAAAAGTTGAATAAAAATGGATAAGGAATCTAGATCCTTTTCAACATGTAATAGTTAGGATTGAGTTAGTTGTTTAGTTGAATGAATTCAACAATATGTTAGTGATTCATAGGGCTAGTAGAGATTAATAAGGATTGTACTCCTTTGTTATGGGATCTAGAGACAGAACCATAATTTTATAGAACATAGTTCAATTCATTTATATAGGAAACATTTGGTTATATCATAGAGCTTAAATAGCTCAAAGAAACATATTTATCTCATACAGCTTGAGAGGCAGAGATAATAGGATCGAGTGTGTGCACTGTAGAGAGAATAGAGAAGAGAGTGTGTGTTTTATGAATGGTTGATTTAATGAAGAACAAGGTTTTTATACTCTCCATATGTTTTATTAATTGATGTCTTCTTTTCAATAGATAGGAGCATGGTTTTAATTCTCTATACGTATATATGAATCTCATAGTATCTGTAATACATGAAGTCTTCATTGTGTTGCAAGAAAAAATGATCATTGCATTGATCAATTTACTTGTAGAATATCACTGAGTTAAAGATCTACAACTTGGACAAATCCATGGTTGTAATCCAATTTTGCAAATAAAATTTATGCCCACTATAACCATAAACTAATCATCCATATGACTACAGATCATAGGGTGGATATTAGAGGTGGTCAAAGGTCAACGACTAATGTGGATTCCGCTGGAGAAAGAAGATGTAAGATAAAGGAGGGTTCCGGTTGCAAAATTTAAAACCAATCATTGTGAAGTGATTTGAGGTTGATGACTAAGATCCATCATCAAAACATATCGATGCGCACAACAATTTCGCTAGGAGAAGTTGCGCGGTTTAGAAAAATTCTGACGTGGGTGAAATTTTTATAAATTTCATTTCATCTTATTTGGATTCCATCATCGATTTAGTGTGGACATTGATCGAATGACCCACAAGCCATTTCATAGATTTAATAAGCAACCTTGTTAACAATCTAGCTGAGTTCAAAATTCCGGTTATGAAAAATAATTTACCAAGGATTTGAAATACGATGTACAATGGGGACGACAGTTCAACTACTGTTGGTTTCTTGTTTGGATTGGGGAGTTGTTGACTAGGCCCACATCTCTTACCTGGCATCAAACTTCTATAAGAAAACAATTTATATAAAAATTGTCCTTACAATGGTTTAGAGAATGTTATTTCTATCCTAAGGAATGAAAGTAATATCCTCTTAATGGGTGACTTTAATGCTCTAACTTCAAACAACAAAGATATTATTCTAAGAAATCATTCCAGCCCTACTTCTCTTTGGTTAGACGAAGAACTTAATCTACCTGGAAGGTACAAAAGAAGCTCTGGAGATCTAGGGGAAAATTTGTTTCGGTCTGAGCTAGTCAAGCTCTGTAGTGCTCAAGATCTCATAATTTTTAATTGTCTAAAGAAGTGTCCCAATTCTAACTAGATGACCTATAACCATGGGCTTGGTAGCAGCATGGTAGACTATGTTATTTTTTATATCCCTTTATACAAGGAAATAATAACTTTTGACATCTTAAACGACCATGATCCTGACTCGGATCATATAACTTTAATTGTAACTCTCAAATTTTTCATGCATAGAGATCCCATAGAAGATAATCCTCATATCGGAAAAAACTTGATCTTTGATAGAAATAAAAATTATCTTTTTCAAATGAATTAAAAATTAATTTGCTTCTTTTATCAAGTATAGACAACATAGAAGACCTCTATCATAATTTTACTACAACCCTCTCATATTCTATTAACATGTTCTCAATTAATGTTTGAAGTATTAAAAGAAATAGAAAAACCAACCCGTGGTATGATAATGATTGTAAAACTGTGAGGAGAGAAATTAAGGAAGCTTTTGATGAGTCTTTTAAAATTGGCAAGATAAAAATATGCAAAGCCCTAACTAAAAGGAAAAAAATGCAATATATTCATAAAAGACAAGAAAATCTCTTACACCTCTCTAAGGTGGCTCCTAAGAAATTCTCAAGGTAGATTCTAATTAGAAAAACTAAAGATAATAAAAGTTGTTCTTTACACAATTGAAATTCCTATCTTAAAAATCTTTATGAATCCCCAAATTTCATAGATAACTTTGAAACCCTGCTCAGAATGGAAGAAGTTTTCTCATTAGAAGACATATATTTTGGGGTTAAGCATCTAGAAAATGGAAAAGCTAAGGACATTGAAGGTTACCATGCATAAATCTTAAAAATAGGAGGGCATGTCTTCATCCCTCACATCCATAAGCTATTTAATCAAGCGGTCAAGAAAGGGTTCCCTAAACCATGGACTAGGGGGCTCATTATCCCTATTTTTAAAAGTGGGGATACAAATAACCCCTTCAATTATCAAAGAATTATGATTATCCCTCTTTTAGCCAATTTATATGGTATTACTTTGGAAAAGAAGATCAGCATATGGCTTGAAAGTGAAGGTAGGCACGCTAAATTCCAAGCGGGTTTTAGAAGGCAACACTCAACAATGGACCACCTCGTTACACTTATGGTCATTGTGGAGGGATGTCGTAATTATAAATCCATTCTCTTTTGTTGCTTTGTGGACTTTAGAAAGGCTTTCGATACTGTACCTAGAAATAACCTATGGAATAGATTAGAAGAGGTAAAGGTTCCTTTCGAGTTGAGATCTCCCACAGTAAGGTTATACAAGAATATCATTGCCATGTTTAAGAGCAACGAGAGGTGGCTGAAATATATTAAGTGTAATATCAGAGTTAAACAAGGTTGTCCCCTCTCCCCTACCCTATTTGACATTTACATCGATAACCTAGAAAGTTGTTTAGAAGAACGTTGTAGTTTGGTTTGAAGGTAGGTTAACCATCATCACCATCATCATTATAAAAACTTAATAAAAAATATGTAAAATTACTTTTACACCTACTATGCTTCAATTAAAAATAATATTTAAATAAATAAAATGTTCTTTTAACAAAATATAATTACTTAATCAAAAAATAAATAACAAAATTTGTTTGACACTATACCCATCATTACCGGATCAATGAATCTCGTTAATGTGTAGATTCATCATAATTTCTTATTTATATGAATATTGAGGGATCAATTTCTTAGATATTTATATGAATATGGAGGGATCAATTTCTTAGATATGCAAAAAAAAATTAAACATAAATATTTCAGAAAAGTTTTTAACTATTTGATTCCATTGGATCCATGTCATGGATTTATATTAGTCTTATTCCTATATCTAATAAATAAAAATAAACCATATTTTATTTTAAAAAAGTGAAAATTTAAAAGATATTCGTTTTTGAAGTGATGTGAAGTTTGGGAGTGTTACAACTTTAAAATTATGGTGAATGATAAAAGAAAGATAATTTTCTTCTATAATTTATAAAACTATCCTTTTATAAATATGAATGAGTATTTTCATTTTCAAAAGCTAGTTAGATTAGATAATAAAACAAAATTATGAAAAGCTATATATAAAAGAAAAGAAAGTAAATAACTTACTTAAAAATAAAAAAATATTTATATTTTTTTAATTAATCTAAAAGAAAATTAGCATTATTATAAAAGGAAAACAAACTCTTACATTTTCATAACAAAATAAGGTTTTTGACAATTTTAAAATCTTGTTGTATCAAAAGATGTTATTATACTTGATACATTAAAAAAAAATGTTCAAAATGTTCAAAATGATATCTTAGAATGTACTATGTACAACCTACAATACAAATATTTCAAATTTTTTAGACCAGAAAACTATAATAATTAAACCTTGAACCTAATAATTATTTAGTTTATAAATATTTAATAAATCAAAATTAATTTTATTTGTCTATTTCATTTATTTTATTTTATTAAAATATATATTGAAATAAACATATAAAATTAATAAGATAATTTAAAATCTAAAATAAGAAAATTAAAATAGATGTACACACATTTATATAATAAAAAAATTTATAAAATTATTATGAACTTTGAAGTAAAGTTTACTTTGTTACTATTATGATTAATACAGTAATTCTAATACGTGTTTTTATATTTAAAAAAAAACTCATTAAAAAAATATAATTAAATAAATCTTTATTCAAAAATTCTAAAATAAATGTAATTAAATAAACTTGTATAAAAATATTTTATTAAAAAAAAATTAGTAACCTTCAAAGAAGAAATAAATTAACACAATTAAGAAAAAACTAGAGAATTTTAATATATATATATACTGAAGGAAGAGTAAAAACAAGGTAACAAAGATCATTTATAACGTAAAGTTTTTAAAGAGATTGAGAATGAATTCTAAGATAGCTTGTGATTTTTAAAAGATTGGAGTAACATACACTTATCGAAAAGCTATGGCGAAGAAGTTACCTCTGCCGGTAGTCAAGATCTTAAAGTGGCCTGGCGAGGTCGGCAAATAAAAGAAATCTACGCTAACAAGCAAGAGCTGGTAGACAGTTGCAAATCCTCCAAGGTACTCCATCTCTGAGCTTCGCTCTTTGTTTTCTTCTCCAATTTCGATAAGCCTACAAATACTGCTTCAATTTGCTCGTTAGCAATGAAATTTTCCGATCTCTAGTTCATTGCGGCCAGTTGGAAATAACAAAAGGGTAAAGCCTATTTAAGAAGCAAAATTAGTAGGGCCAGCAACAGTGAGAGAAAGTGGCGGGTCCTACAAATTGTCCAGTACAAGTGTATCAGGCAATTTTTTAACTTACTTTGATTCTTTTGGTTCCGTTTTTGTTACTGTGCCCACCATCCAAAGGAATAAACCTGTTTCAGATCCGCTTTTGGAGGCGGTTGAAGGGTAAAAAGTCTTCGAAGATGAGATATTCCTCCCACATGGTTGTCGAAGAGCTTTTGGAGGCCTTTGAAGGGTAAAAAGTCTTCGAAGATGAGATATTCCTCCCACATGGTTGTCGAAGAGCTTTTGGATAAAAAGTCTTCGAAGATGAGATATTCCTCCCACATGGTTGTCGAAGAGCTTTTGGAGGCGTTTGAAGGGTAAAAAGTCTTCGAAGATGAGATATTCCTCCCACATGGTTGTCGAAGAGCTTTTGGAGGCCTTTGAAGGGTAAAAAGTCTTTGAAGATGAGATATTCCTCCCACATGGTTGTCGAAGAGATCAATTTAATAATCAATCACGACAAAACGAACCTTGACTTTAACGGACGAAAATCTTTTAGGCTACTGTTGTTGAAGTTGTTCCAAATTTTTAATGTTATAAAACCCAATCATGCTAATAATGAATCACGACCGAATCGAAGATATTATAGGTTATTTTCGTTCAGGGGCTATTTTTTCCATCTGAAGTATCTCCCTCCCCTTTCGTTAATGTTATCAACAGTTTGTTTTATTTCTTTACTATTAGATGAGTTAAACGGCTATTTTTTCCATCTGAAGCATTTCCTAAGCATGACCTTTTGAAATTACATAGATTGAGACAATGCGTACAGATTAATGTCGTGAAATAGTGGAGCTTAATAAATTTGGATATCATGACGCTTCATACACATTATTTATTAGCACAATGAATTAACTTATAGCTCATAAACATGGATAGGCAACAAGTTAAATGACATGAAATTCCTATTATACATGTCTCAACTGTCAACTAAATCACATATAATAGTCTACAAAGAACTAGATGTTATTCAAGACTATAAGAGAACATTCTTCATCGCAAGAAATAATAACCCTATAAATAATTTAGGACTATAAGAGAACATTCTTAATTGCAAGAAATAATAGCTCTATAGGAAGCTTAATATGCCACAAGAACTAGATTATAGGAATTACTTGTAAAGCACAAAACACCTCAATTTAATTGACATAAAATATTTTTATGTAAATATCATATAGATTAGGTTATACAAAATAAAAAATCAATAAAATAAACAATGATTGTATGGAATTCATGATGTTCTTATACATGTTTCTTAGGTAGTCAACATCAATTGAGTGATTGTGAAAATACCCATGGTAGGATAGACAACATCGAGACATTTGCAAATGGAGAAACTGAATGCCAATTATTTCAATCAAAGTGAAAGTTGAAGATGGAATATTTTATTCTTACAAGGGAGCATGAAGAAGTCATCATGAAGGACATGAAGTTCAATGACACTATGGAGTAGAAGGATTGGGACAAGATGAATCATAAGGCCATTTTTTTTATAAGCATTAATATCTTTCATTATATGTTACCGAATGTGTCAATAGAAACTACAATAATATAGGATTTGCTTGTTATATGATGATAAATCACTCATGAATTTGAAGTTTATGAAGAAGGTGTTGTACACTCCTAAGATGATGGTCATAGGGTTATTGATCAACTTAATATGATCGTACAAAGATGGTGGCCTCTAAAGATGTAATGTTGTCATCAAGAATGCACTCGTGAAGGAACTCGAGCGTGCTATGAGAAACATATTCGTGTTCTTAATTTTCTATTTTCTAGTTTAAGGAATTCTCGAGCACACAACAAGGATGAGAATTCATCCTTAATAGAGAGCATGCATATTCCAAAAGAACACATCCATTAGGAATGTGCTTGCGTTCCTAAAGCATTTGCACATTCCTTTGTTTCTTTTTTTATAGCAACGTAGTCAACCTATTTTAACAATAATTTGTCTCGCATGTTTTAGGGAAGAATGAACAAACCATAGTCAACGTTGAGTTCGTAAGGACCCAATAAACCACACATGGGACCATTACCTTCAACTTCATTGGTTTTCATGTTAGTTTTTCCTTTTTGTTTGGTTTTTAATTTTATATTTTGCTTAAAAAATAAACACATAATGAAACATAATTTTTCTCAATAAACCTAATTTTTTAATTAAAAATGTAGAAAACCTAATTACATTGGATCTCAAAGATATCCCATCCAATTCACAACTAGATCAAGATGCACCAAACTGAAATCCTAAACCACCAAATGTTAACATGGAAATTGATTCAGATTTGAGATCTCTTAGAACCCTTTGTAAGGAATCGAGGAATACCAGAAAGCCCACCCGATTGTCACCAAAAAAATTGTTAGAGGTAGTTATATATTCCATTATAGATTCCCAAGTAAAATTAACCAATATGCATGATTACATTTTTATGGTGTTTAAATACTATAGGAATGGTTTAAATAAAAATAAACTAAGAGACCTTAACATCATGAAACAAGAGTTGATGACATTGTTTATTGACCCAAAAATTGGATTGTATCAACCAATGATAATAGAGGTACATTTCTAATGATTGGTGCACCTTCCAACCATTCAGAGACCATTGTACGGAAGGTAGTTTATGGTATTTAACAAACAACCATACGATACTATAGAGGTTCCTCTCTATTTACTTTGGAAATTATGGGCATATTTTGTATTAGGTCACAATGTCAACTATTTCGACATTGGTGAATTTCAAGGGGTGGGTTTCGGTTCTGTCCAAGATAGAGGGCATGCAAGGTGAAAACCATTGCTATGTCCTAGTCCTCCTCATTGAAGGCCTAACGCCCCTATCCAACATCCATCGATAGGAGAAAGCATTACCCGGAACAAACCATCCCTATCTGTCATGACTTGCAGATTGGTGCATGTTTACCCTTGGAAATTTTGGTAAGTTTTGGGTACTAGTTTTGCAAAAGAGGTTTAGGTGTGAACGAGACTACGACGAACAGGTAAGCTCCGACAAAGCTACTGATAAGAAAGGAAGTTGGCCATTTTTATGGTAAAAAGTTGTGGAGTTTCTTTGGTAGTTACCATGTTTTTTCCACTTACATTATTAATATTTGGGCGTGGGCGTGGGGATAATGACTATTAAGAACCTATAAATATTTTATGAGCTCTTATTTTGGGGGTTTTCATGTTTTGTTATTTTTAGCGATAAGCATGATGCACTTGTTGGTTGTGTCAAAGTATCAACTATAAGAGTGTGGCATGGATGAAGTATGATCTACAGGATGTGTGCACAACTCCATCATAATAATTTATTGAGGAGAAGTCTATAGGTTGTGTGCACAGACATGAAGCATTTCTTTACTGCGACTCTATAATAAGAATAATGCTTTTGTGGATTTTTACGTCTTGTATTTCCACATGAAAATATATGGTGTTCAATGTGTTTATGATGTTCTATGTGATGTTATTTTTTTTAATGTTACATTACATGATAATTAAATGCGCTTAATGAAGAAGTTGTGAACAATATATTTGATGCATAGTTAAGAATTATGTGTTATAAATAGTTAACAACACTTGTCAAAGTGCATGTATTGTTGAAGATCTGATTTGTTTGAGTTATGCTTATTATGATATTGCATGTATTCCCTTCCACGCTACATAAAACCTGGTTGCTACAGTCATCATAGGTACCTCAGGTGAGACTTCATCTACTTTGTAGGTGTTACCAAAATGGCTAGACACTTTGAGGCCGATATATTAGGATTTATTGGTATATTGTTGGGTTAACCATTGGCGTACTTTTGGTCGACCTAGTTTCAGATCCCTTGTTTGTCAACAAAACCTAAGATATTGTCCCTACATAGGAGAACCCTTTAGAAACACATGCAACACAGATTAAGTCTCACCCAAGATATCTTATGCGAACTTCTAGAACCAGGTTTCTGTAGTTGTGTTGGCTAATTTCCTTATCATACCTCTAGGTCACTCGACCGAAACCAGGAAGTAGACTTATGTCTCATACATTCATTCAATAATATCTCCTATTGATCCATCAATGTATATAGCAACATGAACACACATTAATTAATATTCCATACCATTATATCAATAGATGTGAGACACACACACACACACACATATAAGTTCATTCACAAAATATTATGCTCAACACATTTAGATAACGCATTCACAATATGTATGAATTCGACATAACACAGACAATTAAATACACATAAACACAAGCTTTAATGTGGAAACCCATTTAGGAAAAACCACAAAGGTGCTCTTTATCTAGCATGATAAATGGTTTAACACCTTTTTTCTATGCAGACAACCTGCATACTCTTCTTTAGGTCATCTTCACAATTCATGTATTCTCTTCTCATTTCATACTCTTTGGTTGTGTCCTCTCTATCATTTTCTCTATCCTTTTCTAAGCCCTTCATCTAGGATCGTAGTCTAATGAATGTGCAATCTAGACATAGCTTGGAACGAGGCTTTTGTGATTTTAGATTTCTTGATTTAGACATCGACTAACTCTCAATTGTTAGTCGATGAGTTTTCCTTCTAATTTAACATGTCCCATTATATCTAAAAATAGACACTATCGACTAAAATCACAATTATTCTTTATTCCCAAAATAAAACTATTAGTCTAACTAATTATTTACCAAGATTAAGTCGAACTCCACCTTTCGACTTTCTTTTCTCCTCTTTTATCGCATCTTCTTTTGTCACAGCTTTTGCTCATCTTATGACCAGAATATTCATCTTTCTGAGAAAACTTTTGTGTAACTTTTCCTAGGGCCAACAGGCCTCAGACACTCACCTGTGGATCATCCTGAGCCACATTAGTCCAAAATTTTGGTAATTATGGTTTTACTTTGAAAATCCTAAAATATTTTCACAACATGTTTTGTTTCTTGTCGCACCTCTTCCTATATTGTCTTCAATTTTTCTACAAGTCCGAAACAAATATGTTCCGAATTTTCTACACCCATTCAACCCAACTCTTGTCATACCTTCTCGAGAACAAGTTGAATAATACTTGTAACCTTTTTATGCTTCCTCCTATAGCTATGCAACATGATCTGTTCTTTTTTATTGTTGTGTTTGTGATCTAGCTATGTGCTATTGTAACTTCTTCATATTGGCATCCTTAGTCATCTTTTCCACTGTGAACAACTTCTTCAAGTCATTCTTTAGCCTATTAAAATCTTCATCAACATTATGCAGCTGCTCTGTAACTGATTCTAGCTCTATGTCGTCTATCAAGGCTTCCCACACCTGAGAAACCTATTTGAATGCTCTGGCACAAAGTGCCTCTACCTCTTCAATCTTCTGTGTAGCGTTAATTACTTACTTCCTTCTCTCTTTTAGTACCTCTGGAGGTGTACTCTGAGTCATTTTTTATTCCAAATCCATGAATTGCTTGCGGAGGTTCTCAATGACCCTGCCCAGTTGAAAAACGTTTTCTTTTGAGAACATCTCTAACTTGTAATTCCTTAATCTGTGAAGTTCATACAAGTGAGTGTAACTTCCGCATCCAGAATTTTCTTGTCCTCATGCCAAGTTTTTCTCCTTCCTTTCTGTTTCTTTGATCTATGTTTCAGCAACGGGATTATCTTCTTTAATGTCTTGAGTTGTTCGAAGATCTTCCGTGCTCTTGTTTTCATCTCTTCTACTACAAAATGTTGAATAGCATACAATTGATACATTGGGACTAGAGAAACATCAAAAGTCACATGACCAATATCCTCAGGATCATGACATTTAGCCTTGGTGTTCCTAAGTCAGTTGCTTGAAAAGTTACTTGAATTTTTTCTTGTGGAGTCTTTGACGATGTCTCGACAGGTCACTTGTCGGATCGTCTTGCTTGCTCCTACAACATAACCAGATATGGTCCTTGGTTGAATGCTACTCTAACCTTCTTTATTGCATTACAAAGTGTCTGCAGTACATCTGTAATGCTTATTACCAATTCAGTGTGTCATTCTTTCATCTTTTTGAAACTTTTATTTTCTATTTCCACTATTCTATCTTAAATAAGGTTATAATCATCATTTGTAGGATCAACAACTTCAGATGATGTGTCTTCCTTCCTTTTCTTGTGACTCTTCTCAGACTTTCATATCGTTTTCTTTTATCCCCCAACTCTGGAGCTACTGGGGTCGCATTGGATTCATTCTTATTGTCGTGGAGAGAGCTTTGTGGGATATCTTCAGTGGTGGATCTCCTCCTTCACTTCCATTGTGCTTCTATGTTGGGTCATCCTGTCATGACTCACATTTTGCATAGATTTGACCCTTTGCGATAGGTACTCTCCATTCTTCAGTCCTATCTTGAATAATCGCATCAATTTCTTCAGCATATAACTGAAACTACGTAGCTAGCCACTAGTTCTGTGGGTCTTGTCACGACTGTAAAAATATATGGTTCCCCCATGCCAAAGGTTAGATGATGTTGAGAAACCGTTTGACAATTTCCTCTATCATTCCAACCTATTTCCAAATAATATACCGGAGTGCCTCTTCTTGCAAATAGAATTCAATATTATTATCCCTCTGTCATTGTAGGTTCTCCCTGTTGAACTGTATATTCTAGTATTGAGATCATCGACATGGTACAGGGACATCTACCCCTTCGTAGTTTGGTGGTTTTTCCCATGCAACAAATGAAATTAAAATTAAAATCAAAGAATAGTTAAAGGGGATACCCTTTTCTTGGGCTTCTGGTAATAGTCAATTCAATGGGAAGGTCGACCACTTCATTTGGACACCCGCTTCACGATGCTATGCCACAATAATTGTTCTGACAATGCACTAATTCGGTTGCATCTTTCTTATATTCTTGCTAGATAAAACCTTACTGGTGAACCCAACAACAATTTCACCCATGCCACGATGAGGCTCAATATTAACGATTTAGAATGTAATCGGTTGAGATGAGATGTAGGTTTATGTACAGCATGAGTGGGCCTAATGGTTAAGAGCATGTGTTTCCTCTTAGGAGGTCACGGGTTCAAATCCAGAGGGGGGTAGTGTATGTACACCTCTGTAGACTTTAGCAGTTAAATCCCTGCGTAGAGGGGGTCCCTTGTCCCACAAACAAGGGGGTCTCATACACCAATTTGGTGTCTCGCTTGGCGGTGACCTTAAAAATAGATTATTAAAGTACAGCATGAGTGGTCCTAATGGTTAAGAGCATGTGTTTCCTCTTAGGAGGTCACGGGTTCAAATCCAGAGGGGGGCAGTGTATGTACACCTCTGTAGACTTTAGCAGTTAAATCGCTACACAGAGGGGTGGTCCCTTGTCCCACAAACAAGGGGGTCTCATACACCAATTTGGTGTCTCGCTTGGCGGTGACCTTAAAAATAAATTATTATTATTATTATTATTAATCTTCTTTAACAACTCTCAAATGTGATAACTGTGACCTTAAAAATAGATTATTATTATTATTATTAATCTTCTTTAACAACTCTCAAATATGATAACTATTGGAGGAAACTTTAACAACTCTGGAATGTCATAACTATTATCACATTACATATACTATTCACACATGACATGTTATCCGAAAAGGAACTAATATGAATTAATATGTTATTAAAAAATGAATTAACTATATCATTAGATGTCAAGTGTCATAACTATTATCACATAACATATACTATTTATACATGACATGTTATTCGAAAAGGAATTAACATGTTATCAAAAAATGAATTAACA
Organism: Pseudotsuga menziesii; assembly: GCA_001517045.1. NCBI lineage: Eukaryota > Viridiplantae > Streptophyta > Pinopsida > Pinales > Pinaceae > Pseudotsuga > Pseudotsuga menziesii. Next base: position 62,400 of record LPNX010212913.1, read on the forward strand.
ATATTATTAGATGTCAATAATATTAAGGAAAAAAACAAGTTTTGATTTTTGACATTAAAAATTCGAAACAATAAAATGACATCAAAATCCAGTGTACTCCGAGGAATTTCTAGAATTCTAGACTGCAAACAATATTTAGTAAATAATAAAAAAAAAAGGGTAAACCAAACATACAGCTCTGTATTTATTGGTATTTAGAGTCATACATAGACAAATACATACACCCAACGGCTTCCTCGCTGGAAGCTAACCAGCCCATTGTGATCGTTCAGTGCTACCTATTGGGTTTCGAACTTACTGAGGTAATAGTATTTGGGTTTATTGACCCCCTATCTGCAGGTTGCCCAAGAATGTGTGCTCTGGAATGGAAATTGAGCTCCACATTGCATTTTGTGTACAACTGATATTCTTGATCCTCCATTCCCGCTTCCGGTATCATCTACTCCTTCTTGGCGCACAGTGTTGGCTTACAGTACAGTAGTATTCGATTAGCGAACACTGTGCGCCAAGGATAACTAGATCGAAACCGAAAGCGAAAATGGAGGATCAAGAATAGCAAAGAATGTCAACCTAAAATTCCTTTCGAGGAGACAGATTCCTGGGCAACCAGATCTCGACAACACGCGGGAAGCATTAATGGAATATAAATAAAATCTCACCATTACTATCATTTTTATCTTCAACATAATAGAAGCACAGCTGGAAGCAGCCTGTAGTTACTGTTGTTCCGCATCATGCGTTATCGTCCGCAATTGAAAAAAAATTACTTTGAATTCGTTGTCGAGATTTTAAGAATCCCAATAAAGTCGATGTGGCGAATAAGAACAAATGATGAAAATACTTTGTTCATTTTGATGAAGACAAATCTCACGGCAGATTTTGCTCACCAGTCGGGTAGTAACAACAACTTCGTCAAATCCTTCACGGTACTGTCTTATAGCTGCAATTTCCTCGCTTCTGATTCCTGTTTCCGATGGCGTAATATCAAATCAAAGTCTTCAAACATAGACAAAACGTCAAATTATACAAAATTTTTATACATTAATTATACAAAATGGTTACACATTTTGGAAAGCTGTTTGAAGATTATAATGATTCTCAAATGGTTAATTTTTTTCTTTCTTGACCATATGTGGCAATATGGATTTTATGCCCTTAATCTCAAATTAAAATAAATAATTATTAAAAACTAGAAATTTAAAAATAATAGGTATTTGATGCATAACTTGTAGCAAATGAATGAATAACCATTAGTGGTAGAGAATCTCTTTAATCTAGATGAAGGCAACTGATATCAAAGTAATTCTAAATTCAAAAGAAACAATTATCTATATCTATGCGTCTGTCTCAATTTACTAGTCCTTAACTTGTGGTTGACAATAAATTGATTGGAACTTGCAACCTCCTAAGAAGAAACACATGCTGTTAACCATTGGACCCACTCATATTATTACATTATGTTCAAAGCCATAGTTATTTACCAAAATGTAATTTTACTAAAATAACTAAACAAAAAATTCATTTACCAAAACATCATTTTACTAAAAATAGCGTAACAAGATGTGAAATTTGTTAATTATTTAAAAAAATAGATATCTATTTTTATAGATTGGCTATAAATGTATTTTATTTTAAAATCTATCGAAATAAATAAACCATTTTTTATTTTAAAAGAGTGAGGAAATCAAAAGTATCTTTTTTGAAATTATAAATATAAATGAGTATTTTTTTATTTCAAAATCTAAACGATAATTAAATAATAAAAACAAAATATAAAAATAAAAAACTAAAAAATTAAAAATTAAAAAAAACAATACATCACATGCTATCCGCCATTAAATTAATTCACTTTGATTCTTTTGGTTCCGTTTTTGTTACTGTGCCCACCATCCAAAGGAATAAACCTCCTTTCAGACCCGCTTTTGGAGGCGTTTGAAGGGTAAAAAGTCTTCGAAGATGATATATTCCTCCCACAGGTTGTCGAAGAAATCAAATTAATAATCAATCACTATCAAACGAACCTTGACTTTAACGGACGAAAATCTTTTAGGTTACTGTCGTTGAATTTGTTCCAAATTTTTAATGTTATATAACCCAATCATGCTAATAATGAATCACGACAGAATGGAAAATATTATAGGTTATTTTCGTTGAAGTTCTTCCACTCCTTATCGTTAAACTTATGAAGACCTATTTTTCCATGTGAACTATCTCCATCCCGTTAATGTTATCAACGGCTTGCCTTATGTCTTCAGAGAAAGAGTTATTTTTAATTTATTCTTTATGAAATATACACAGTAATTATATGAGTGTTATAACGTTAAAGTAAATATGTAGATTTGTGTTTATTTGTATTAATTAGAATATCTATATAGTTTGTTGTTGGATTAGGTTCATATGTATAAAATGGTTGAAAGATAGTTAGGGAATGGAAGATAGTTTGGAAATATTTTTTTATTTCTCGTATTCTTATAATTAAACTGGTTCAGCAGTGAATTATCAATGACTAGCTACATGTTATCACTCACATGCTTCTTGTTATCCCTTTATCAGCTGCGAGTTAATTTTTATATACAGTTGGTTATCAATTCATCATCTATGAGTTAATCATGCATTGCTACCATTCATCCATTCGTCAAAAGTTATTTTTTATATACTTCTTTTATAATTATTTATTTCAAATTTTGAAAAACTGTCATACAATCAATCTTCTCAACACACTTGTTTGCTATAGGAGATAGTCCACCCCAAATCTCAACTACAAATGTCTATCCATGTAATTACACTGAATTAAATTGCTTATCTTCAACAATGAGGAATAGAGGATAATTGCTAGAAGGTTTTAAATATATAGACATAGAACTAAATACACAAGTGAAGGGTAATATTATGCCATAGTGTATATTCATGGTTTATTAAGGGTGTGTGCAAGAAGATGAGGGACCTTTTTGTGCACGTTAGATGCAATAGAAACCTGAAAAATCGGGCATCCCTCAACTTACTTAGATTTTTTGAGATACTTATGCAAAATATCTTGCATTGAGTAAAAAACATGAAATGTAGGAAATTGAATCACCTTTCCGAATATATAACTTGTATGTATCGAAAATTTGCATAGCTATGTCAAATTTCATTTTTCCTAACAAGCACTTTTTATTTTTCAGGGAAATTATAAGGTATATGTTTTAGTGGGTGCAGCCTTTGAGGGCCTAAATGATCAAATCAAGCTACAAAAATTGACATCCATGTAGAAAACCCATAGCACTAGTGCGGCGTTATTTTTCGAAAATTAAATTAGTAATTTTATAATATTTTTATAATTGTCTAAGTGAGAAAACCTCGAAAATGGTACG